>BMAO01031065.1:0-23365 GCA_019973975.1 Trichonephila clavata | reverse complement strand
TAAAAATACTTGCCGGCTAGTTAACATTTTAAACTCTTGAAAGCATAAATGTTTTTTGTATACCCTTAAATCCTATGTATTTTTTTGTATACTACTTTATATTTAAAATGTTTTCTGCGCAGGAAAAATAACCATATTAGAATGCTGTGTTATTTCTTGATAATGAACGTATAAAAAATCGAAATGGAGGACAAAGGTTTTTAATATGGCACTATTCAGAGGCAGCTGTAGCTGGATCTAACAACAGAAAAGTTACCAAACTTGGTATGGATACCAATAATGGTATGAAAAGTAAGATTCCGGGGGGGGGGGGGAGTCCCGAAAATGTCGATAGGGGCTGTAACCAAACCGAGAATCAGCATAAAACCTGGATATGAAAGCAAAATCCAAATTTATGCTTTCATATGGATAAACGCACCAATAATTTGGGGTGTAAAAGCATGTGCACAGAATAAGTATGCTCCGATGAAATGAAACAGCTCAAGTGTTTGATGCGACTCATATTGCCAGAACGCGCATTCTTGGAACAGCTGTATATTATCTTGATTATCCATAGCTTATCGTGAGCTGAAAACGACCTCCTAGATACTAGAACTAGTATAAGGGTGGGCAAACTATGGCACGGGGTGCAATTTTCAGTGACATTCTGCAGTACTCTGCAAATTTGTCAATGTTTGAGTGGATGGAAGTTGATAAATTTAAAATGGACCTTATTTGACAAATCTCTTTAGAATTATGGACATTTACGGAAATAAGAAAAGATCTATAAGATAACTCTAAGGAGATAATTTTACAGTTATTTTGGGAATTATTGAATGTCATTGTGGAAGAGATGTAATTGCTTTAAGACAGAAAATTGCATGAACTCTCCTTTCTTTTGGTTCGACCTATCTAAGTAAAAAGTCTGTCCTCATATGAAAAATATTTCAGTCCTCAAAGAAATTGTTTAACAATTGAATGCTCAGAATCATGTCAAATTGAAAATCACTCATTATACCCTTGATTTTGCTGTATGAAATTGGAGAGGTGCAAGCACTTGATTCGCATTAAAATTTTTATTTATCTTTTTTTTCTATAATGAAGGAAAATATTTATATTTTATGTTGTCTATTTCTCTCACTTGAGTAAATATATTTAAAAATACATAATATTTGTAAAATTTAAATTTTTTTTGTGTTGAAGAAATAGTTACATATTATGGTTCTCTTTTATGTTAAGAAACATCTGCAAATAGTGCAAAATTAATACATAATAAAACTGTAAATCCATATTATTGACCTCTATTCTTTAACTTTGCATGCATTATCGCGGGGATCGAATTGTTTCAAAAATGCCCTACTGTGTGGCACGCTGAATCCTATTGGTAAGTTGGTTTGGCACGCCACAGCTAAAAGGTTGCCAAACGCCTGATGTAGTATGTAGAAGGTGTTGTTAAAATCCAACAGAAACTAGTACGTTAAAGGGCATTATCGCTTAATGTTTTGAAAAGGAATGATTAAGAAGTTCGAAGAACCAGAGTCACTGACAATTTGCCGGGATAGAGGACATCAACCTGTGTCAGAAGTGATCACATGTTCCAAATGTAATCGCTGAAAGGTCACAGGGAACCATTGCTGGAACACATAGCATAGATTGTATGAAATATTTCTTGAGCCATGTTGCATCTGAGAACGGAGGTCATATTGAATAAGGTCGAATTCCCCCCCCCCTTCCTCGTCGGGTAAAGGGATGTAGTGAATCATTTTTTCCCACGGAATTTTAATTTCTATGCCATCATTGATCTCCATGCCGTCTGGTGCCGCCATTTTTGTTGTTAGATTGAGCTACAACTGGCTCTGAAGAGTGTCAGCTTAAAAAAATGTCTCTTCTTGTTCTTAAATGTTCGTATAAAAAAGCTTTCCAACCTCTGTCTGATGACGAAGACGTCGCCTCCACTCCGAACTTCGACACCACGCACGTGAAGACAGACGTGTCTTCTTTTTGCATGTATTAAAATACCCATCTACGGGGGTTGAATATGTAAATAGCTGTTCTTGTGTTTTTGCTATTGCAATATGCATAAAAAGCTGGCGATATATATAAACATCTCTAATACGGGAAAACAAATACTGTAAGGCACTCTAACAGTTGGTTTTAATTATTCCGAAAAATAATTATTTTTAGAACATCCTTTCGTTGTTTCTGCTTTATATTTGAAATTTGCAAAGCTTTCTAAAAATTATACTTGCAAGTCGTTTTAATTCAAATATTTATTTATTTGAAAACTAAAGCATGAAGAAACTCATTAAATTTCGAAATCATTGTTGAAATGTTTTTGACTTTCGTAAAACAAGAGTGTCTTAAAACTATGACGACCAAAAACGAGGATGTCACAACACTCCAAACTTCCACACCACGCCATGCGGCCATTGCATTTCCTGCTCCTAGACGTTAGAAATTTTACAAATGTTGAATATGTATATAGATACATATTATGCCGAAAAATAAGTACAATAGGCACTATTATAGATTGTTTTAAATCTTATCAAGAATAAAAGTTGTTGTTTTTTTTCGAATTTCCTTTTATTGTTTTCGTTTGAACTTTCAAGTGAGGAATCGTTATAAAAATTATAATTTTAAAAGTTTTCGTAATTTTTTTTTTTTTTTTTTTTTTTTTGTGAAATTTGAAGCACAGAGAAATTACCCTACGAAATCATTGTCGAAATAATTTATTTTTTCGTAAAGTAGAGTATCTTTCTACTACGTATTAGTAAAGATGACGTCACTTCCATTCTGAACTTCCACACCACGTCACGTGCATGCACTAGAAACCGATCTCTACGCGTTAAAAATTTAAATACTCGTGTATAGGATGTCAAGTCTGTAATGGATGGGCTATCCCCATCCATTGGTGTACGAGAATTAGAAGAAAAACAAGCCATAGTCAAAACAACACAATTTATATACTATTGCCAACAACGACACAAATTCAACAACCCAAGGTAAGAAATGTGTCAATTGATAAATATGGGAGCCACCGCGAAGTAGACGAGATAATAATAATAAATCGGATCACTTACACTTAGCACTTCCAGGCAACACACCTTCTTATATTTGAAGATAATTTCTGAAGTATAATCCAACCAAACACCGGCCGAATTCAAAATTTAACAAATAATTGACTAAGTCGTCAATCTTAATATTAATCAAACAATCTATGAAGAGCTCCCGTCTAGCTTTACGTTATCTTACGTTATATTTATAAATATTCGAGAACAATGCAGAAGCTAGAAAAAAATTTTGCGTAGTCCACAATTAAGCTGTAAAAATATGTATACGCTATTTAATTAAAAACGTTTCACATGTTCAAAAAATAGAGCCTGCTCAAATAAACGTGTATCAAATTATTGAAAGTATACATGCGTATTTAAAGTTAAATTTTTTTTTAAAAAACTAGAATACACAACCAATGCTCTAGTCATCGCATTAGTATTACATATAACTTTCAAAATTTTAAATTTTAAAATCTTTTTTACGTTTTATAATAAATGATTTATGTCCACCCAAATTTTGTTTTCTTCGGGCCACTTGTTAAAAAGACATTTGCTTGTCGCTCTACTAAACGATGAACATGAAAATGTGGATGAATTATGTACATTACCGTATTTTTAAATATGAATTTAAAATTATGTAACGAATTTGAGTTACCATTATTTTAAAACGAATAGGATATTAATTATGATTTTATTACGTAAAATATAAATATAAAATCGTGGGAAATGTTCTTCTTTCTGAAATTATTTCGCATAATCTTTTCATTCCATTGTAATAATAATCTGGAATTTTAGATTACAAACAGATTACTAATATTTATTAAAAAAAATAAAGAGCAGACGTTTTTGAAATTTTAAATTTACGTCCATTTTTAACGATTAAGAACATCATCGATTCATTTATCTTGAATTAATATTAATTTGTTTATCAATGGAATTTTGAGAATTGATTATGGTAAAAAGAAAAAAAAATTTTTTTTCTCTGTAGTTTACTTTTTTCTATAATGTACATTTAAGTGTTTGTTCTTAAGATAACTTTTTTTCCAATTTATTCTTCATTCTTATAAAACTAATTCGGTTTCTTGTTGTTGTATTCACATTGCTTGTGTTTTAAAGAGAGAAAATTGTTGATTTTTTTAGTTTTCGACCTAAGATTAAATTATCGTTTGGTCTTGGTTTTTATCAGTTTTTCTTAAAAGTATTGAATCTTTCTTTTCTCTTATTTTCATACAATTATCTAAAATGGTCTCAACAAAAAGCATTTTTTTCTTTCTTTCTTTTATTTATTTATTAATTCATTTTTTGATATTTCCATTAATTGAATCAATGTGTTTTTCATAGTATTTCTTTTGGAAAGAATCTATTTACGCGGCTTTTGAATTGCTTTAAAGAAGTGAATTTTTTATGTATTTCCTGTACGCAGACTAGAACAGAGATTACGAACCAATGGCTTGCGTGCCATTGATGGCACGCGACACAATATTTTGAGCATGCAGCTGATCAAAACGGTTTGCATTTTAGTTCAAAATAACAAAGTATGCTATGAAGTATTACGAACAAACGCGAGTGATCGGTCGTGAAGTGGCGAGGAGTACTCTCGTTTGTTATTGTTATTGTGTTCCGTATTTTTTTCCAAAAATTACACATCCCAAACTTGAAAAAAATATCAAAGACATAGATGTACATGAGAAACCAGACGTAGAAAAAGATTTATTACTTAATTTATTTCTGTAATTGATCTTCAATCAAGGAATTTTTAGCGAGATTTTCTCAGTTCAAAAAGATATCGGAAACGCTCAAGCTTGTTACATACCCGGATGTGACTTCGTTTGATAAACTGAACTTGTTCCAATTGGATTGGTTGGAAATTGAAAACTTTGCAATGCAATCTGATTGATTTCCAGTCAAGTTCAATATTGATTCAAAAATTTATTGAAATGAGAAAAATATTGGAATTAATTGAAACAGAAAGATTAACAAGAAATATAAGTAAAAATGACAATAACGGAATTTGGGAAACATGGAGTTCGATTCCAGACACATTTAATTGTGTGATGAAGCTGGCTCATGCTATTTTAACCCTATTTTCATCTACCTATGTCTGCGAGTCATTATTTTCAGATATGAATAACATTAAAGACTGGCTTGGAGACCGTTTGGCAGATGACTCCAATTCAGCATGCATTCTGCTAAAAGTAATATATTACAATCCTAATATAAGTTATTTGTCATCTAATCTGCAACAACAGAAGTCACACAAACGTTACTTTAATTTGAATTGCACGCATAACTAAAACATTTATTACCATACAGTGCAAAATGTATTTTTTCGTAGTAAATAAATAGTTTTAAGTTGTTGTATTCAGTTTTATTATTTTCCAATAATCACAAGTCAACATTATTTTAAGGCACTTCTATACTTCAGTAAACACTTCTTTAGAAAACACGGCCCATTGATCCATAAAGGTTCGCCACCCCTGGACTAGAAAGGCCCTGCACTTATGTTTTCGCGTCAGTTTATTATCTAAAGAGGAAAATATATAAAAAATAACAGACCATTAATCTCGGCTAATTTTAGAGAAAATCGATTAGCAATACCTTATTTATATATCGATAAAAGATTTCGAAAACATGTTACGATCTGAAAAACTACTCATAAAATGTAAATAAAAATAATACTTTTGAAATTTACTCCAAAAAAGGAACAATAAATGTGTAAAAATTCAGAGTAATAATTTAGATCATTGAAGAAAATTTTTTTTCTTGTGATTAACTTTTTAAAATGATTACTAATGAAAATTCTTTTCTCCAGTATTATTTTTTTCTTACAAATAAAATATTAAATAATTTAGATATACTGTGATGCGTTAGATAGGGGGCTTTTGTTCTTGAAGTGCTGTTTTCTTTGGAGTGTTTAAACCATGTTATTAAACTCAATGACGCAGTAACCCATGAGGACAAAGCCTACTGTGCCCAACTCAGTTTTCGTGACCTTGGGTACTGAGGTGCATGATCAGATGTTCCGGTCAGTCTTACGAGAAACTCCCAGTGTTTAGTTCCCAAGCAAGCTTGGTACTCATTTATCGACCCACTCCAGGGATAAAAGGTTGAGGTGACCTTGCCCAGCCTGGGATTTGAAACCCGAACCTGTGCCGTGGAAGCGCGGTAAGCTACCACTGAGCCACTACGCTTCAAACCCTCTTATTGCTCAAGTAAAAAAATAAAACATTCATTCGAAGTAAGTCCCAATTATTTTATCCTCTTCCATTTTCTTCAAAATATTTTATCCATTTTACGACTGAAATTCTGATGAAAGCGCTCTTTTTGTGTACAGCTCACGATAAATGTCGAGTTAAACTGCGAGCAATAAATACCTTAATTAATTTTTAAGGATACGAATTTCATATCTTATTTTTAAATGAATGGGAGGAGGGGGGAGGTAGTAGAGAAAAAACGCGTAAAGAGTTTATTAAATTTGTTTATATAAAACAAAAAGAAGAAGAATAGCGATGTAAAAACTGCTAATATTGACAATGGATCAAAATGAAAACAAATTCTTAAAAACTTTCAAACAAATACTGTTACGCCATCGTCATAATTTTACATTTAGTGTTATTGAAATTAATGAAATATTTTATATCGCGGGGAGATGATGTTTACAAAGCAGAGCGTTACTTTTTTAAACTGTAAAATTTTTCAAAAATCCATCGATTATTTGAACATGGAAGAAAAATTTCTTTTCTGCTTTTCTCTACAAGCACCAATAAATAGAAAAAATTAATTGAATGAATTTATGAATGAATATATTAAAAACCACATTTATAATGTATTCTCTTGAGTGGATTTTGCATATTTGAACAACCAATTCGCTTTGAAGTCAAACAGAAAGGAAAGAAAGAATTCATTGGAAATTCCCTCATTTGATTCTGTAATTTAAACAACAGAGCAATATGGCTGAAATTCTTGGAAAGAGATCATACCCAGTTAGTTATCACTTCCCACACCAGAATATTCCACAGTTCCTATTTTTTGATTAAAATATTCAACGAAAAGTGAGGTTGAGTTTTTCTTTTGGTGCAGATAACATTTCGATGAAGTAAAAAAATAAAAAAAAATTATAGTTTAAAAAAAAAACTAAAGAACACGCTTTTATACTGAATCGAACTAAAAAGTTAAAAAAAAAAAATCTTAATATAAGAATAAAATGATGAACGAGAAAATGAATGTCATTGGGGGTAAAAGAGCGTGGGGCAATAAATAAATAGAATTAAATAAATAGAATAAATAGAAATAAATTGCTATAAATATAGCAATTGTTATAGTTTCTAACTTCTTTCAATTCCGAAATTGCACCCCACGCTTTTACCCCAATGACATTAATTTTCTCGTTCATCATTTTATTCTTTATTAAGAATTATTTTTTTACTTTTTAGTTCAATTCAGTATAAAAGCGTGTTTTTTTAGTTTTTTTCAAACTATAATTTTTATATATGCACAAAACTGTCTGGATGAGTACGATATGTTTATTATCAATGTAATTTTTTCAATTAGTCCTCTGATAAAAGAGTATAACTATTGCTGAATACGCTTTTTTTTTCTTTTATTTCTTGCAAAAAATCGTGTTTCAGTCAGCGAAGTTAATTTTCTAGCGAACGGAATTTTAAATCAAGCTTAATGAAGGAAGTAAAATAATACTTCTAGGAAGACAGTTTGTATTTGGGCTATTGATTTCGGAGTAACAAAATATGTTTTAGTCATCACTTCTACAGAAAAGTTTCTGGAGATCCAATCGTGCAGCTGTACTAAATGTGTGTGCGCACCAGACATGACCTCACTGCTAAATGAAAACACATGGAATTCAGATATCGGAGACAAAACAAAATGATTTGGATCAGAGAAAGAGTGATATATATATATATATTTTTTTTTTGAAGGACTATTGAATAAAATTTTTTCAATGTAGAAATATATCATCGTATTCCCCCCCCCCCCCCTGCTTAATTTTTTTCTTTCTGGCAGGGTTGGTAAAATCTTCGTTTTCTTCTTTCTTTTTTATTCTCAGAGCACGTTTTTGGACTGTATAAAATAGTCGTTGGGAGGGGGGGGGGATAATCAGAGTGCTAGCACTCTCGAGCTTCATTCTCGCATCGTTAGGATTTTGATTGACTGTAATAGTATGGACTGCCCTTTGAAAAAAAAATACTTAAGGTATCCGACTACTTGCAACAACTTTTTTTTAAAAAAATTGAGGTATGGGGATTTTTTTGTTTTTAGATTTGTTTGTACATTTTAAAAGATATATGCTAAAATTAAGAAAAGAAAAAGAAATTATTATTACTAAAAAGAGGGAAAAAAGCGGTAAAAATTTACAAAAAATAACATAAACGGGGCCCATTTTGTACCAAAAGTTCATGAACAAATTTTCAACTTTTCAAATCTGTTGTATTTCTATGTTATTCATTTTTAAAATAAAATTCTGGATAAGAAATATTTTAATTTTTACAAAAACTAGAGCACTCTGTCTCAGTTATTATATGAAATTGCTTAAAACAAGATATCAATCATTGGCATGGCCAAGTAATTTTAGCGCGTTTTTCACATGTTGTATTTTACAATAATGCAACTAATGAATTTTTTACTAACAGAAAGTAGTACTATACATAAAAAAAAAAAAAAAAAAAAAAAAATTCAAAATTTTTTTTTTAATTTAAAAATTTTTAAATTTAAATATGATTCGGCTCATCTAGGGCACAAATGCGACCAAATGCCGAAAACCCGAGGTCAATCAGTTGCTTATTGGCTGAGAAAAAGGTACGACAAAATATGGAACGAAGACGAAATTTTGCTTCCTAATAGCGCTTTTTTTACACTACGTGAAGAACGCGCTAAAAACAGTGAGTATATTCACATAAGTGATTGGAAAATTTTGTAATAAAACAGTAATTGATAAATCTAAAGGTTAAAACACTTCTACTATTATACAGAACAGACACAAAAAATTTCAGTGAATTGTTTTCAAAACTTTTTTTAGCAATCCTGTCCCGTTTTACATTTTTCAAAAAAAAAAAAAAAAACACACACACACATTTTTTGAGTAAAACGCGTTTTAAAGTACATATTGCTTAAAGTAATGGCATCTGCTTTTGCTAAAACATTTATAGTTTTTGTTCTTGAGAACAGAAAATAATAAATTTGGTATTTTTATAAAGCTAATAAGATGGTCTATAAAATAAAATCATAAAATTTGTCAATTTTTGGCAAAATTCACAATTTTAGGGTAATTGATACCTTAAGAAGTAAAATATACTTAAAGTAAAATATTAAAAATTATAAAATTTTAAAATAAGAAAATGCATTAAGTTCTTCAAAATTTCATTTTTAATCAGTGCAAACACCGAAATTGAAAGCAAAATTCTGATCCGTGGGTGGACGGGGCGACGCCTGACCAATAACTGTATAAAATACGATTTCTCATAGACAGTGGAAATTAATTGGTAGAGAGGCGTCCTTATAAATATTTAGTAACACTGAATTCCAGATTAATTCTATTGAAAACGGCTTCTAAATGTTGGAACCCGTGCAAAAAAAGATTACCATAACCATTATAAATAAAACACTATTGGATATTCAAATAATTTTGAAACAAATTTCGATCTTTTGGTTTTCAAGATGCAAGAAAAAAAGCAACGGATTTGAATGATTTCCCAACAAAATTTTTTATTTTCGATAAAGGCTCTACTACAGTGTAGGTTTTATGTTTATTCTAAATTAACAACCACATTTCATTGACGAGGAAAAGGGAGAGAAAAGTTATTAATTTGGAGACTTATAACATACGGTTGGCAGAAAATTAAGCTGCTATCGATTTGTGAAGTGGGTTAATATATTTATCAGTTTATTTGTACCTTACTTAGAAGCAATGGATCTCAAAAGATTGAATTACAGTCTAGAAAAGACATTTGTACAAGAAACATATTTTCAAAATAATTATTCTAAATTCTTTTTTTTTTACAAAAAATTACTTCTTTTTTTTTAATAAATGTAAAATAATTTAAAGTAAAAATACCAATTCACAGGTTCACGCCCTCAAATTGGGATCTTTATAAAGGAGATAAGCTTCCTTAATTAGTTTATATTGATATCGAATATTCATTATAATTCAAAGAAAAAAAATTACCTTTGCCCTCTCCGAATAATTCATCAAATTTCCATTTCCTTATTATTTAGGTTAAGTGTGGTGAAGGTTAAAAATGGATACTCTTATTAGATATAAGATAAGGTGACCAGATTTTAATATAGATAAAACGGCAATCCACAGACCAAGGGGAGGGGGGGGGTCCTGATTAAAAAATTGGTCCATATGGAGAAACAGAAATTTTCATAGAAAAAAAAAGCATAAATTGTAATTTAATATATATATTTTAAAATTTCAATAGAAACACAATTTACAGTTATAATACACTAGCTGTTACCCGCCCGCTTCGCTGGGTATTTCATGATGTTTTATAAATTTTTACTGCTTATATATATGTTTAATTTATTGATATCTAAGTCCTAGCATTAAGAATTCGATTGAATTGAAAAATATACTTATACCTGTAACTGTCACCTGTTGATAAAAAAAAGGGCAGAACTCATCTAATTTGTATTTTCTAAAAATCTCTAAAATTGAAGCATAGAATGATGTTTGCTCTTTCGTAACTCAAAAACCAAGTGGATTCCCGCAAAACCAATTTTCGATGGATCTCTACTCCGTAAATTGAACATGCAAGCCAAATTTCAAGTCTAAATCTAACAGAAAAAAGCAAAAGTTTTACTATAAATATCCCCGTAATTCCGTTGAAAGCCGTTTTCCAAAATTACCGCTCTTAGCGGATTTCAATTCAACAAAAGAAAAATGCAAACCAAATTTCATTATTATAGTCTTTGTAGCTCGCAAAAGTAATATTTTTTGTCAATACGTCCCAGTAACCCCCTGCAACCCCCAGAACTTGATTTGCTTAAAATTTATTCTTAGTGGATCCCTATTCAACAAAAGAAACATGCTTAACAAATTTCAAGTATATGGGTCTAACAATTAAAAACAGGAATTTTTTCTGTAACTCCTCTTGACCCCTCGCAAACATCTTTGGGGGTCAATTTTCATTTTACTCTTTGTTAGAGGAACTCTATTTCATGAAAGGAGCATGCCTACCAATTTTCAAGCAGGATGATCAAGTAGTTTAAAAATGGAAATATTTGTCGATTACGCCTCTTAATCTCCCGAAATTAAACTTAGTAGTTGATATTCGCGAAACCCATTTTGTAGCGGTTCTCTACTTTACGAAAGGAATCTGCTTATCAAATTTCAAGACTGTACGTCGAACAGTTTCAAAATGGGGATAATTGTCTATAACGCCACTTGAGCCCCCGCAACGCCACTTCTGGGTCTGTTTTCACAAAACCCATTTTGTAGGGGAATTGCACTCTATGAAAGGAATCTGCTTAGCAAAATTTGAAGACTGTGCGTCCAATTAATTAAAAATGCAAAAATATTATCAATAACGCCCCTTGAACCCCCGCAACACCACCTAGGGCTCGATTTTCACAAAACACATTTTGCAGTGTATTTCTATCCTATGAGAGGAATCTGCTTACCAAATTTCAAGACTGTGAGTCTAATAGTTTAAAAAAGAAATATTTATTTATATCTGCCCTTAACCCCCGCAACACCCCTTGGGGGTCAATTTTCTCCAAACCCGTTTTGTAGCGGATATTTACTCCATGAAAGAAACATTCCTACCAATTTTCAAGCAGGTAGGTCAAATAGTTTAAAAACGAAAATATTTATCTCTTACGCCACTTATTCCCCTCCAACGCCACTTAGAGGTCTGTTTTCACAAAACCTTCTTATAGCTGATCTCTACTCTATGAAAGAAATCTCTTTATCAAATATAAAGACTGTGCGTCTAATAGTTTAAAAATGGAAATAATTATCTATAACGCCCCTTAAGTCCCCTCAACTCCACTTGGGGGTAATTTTCACGAAACCCATTTTTAGCGTATCTCTACCCTATGAGAGGAATCTGCTTACTAAGTTTCAAGACTGTACGTCTAATAACTTAAAAATAGGAATTTATAACGCCCCTTAAAACCCCGCCCCGCTACACCCCTTGGGGGTCAATTTTCCCAAAACCCATTTTGTAGCTGATATTTACTCCAGGAAAGAAACTTACCTACCAATTTTCAAGCAGGTAGGTGAAGTAGTTTAAAAACGGATATATTTATCTATTACGCCCCTTAATCCCCCGCAACGCCACTTAGAAGTCTGTTTTCACAAAACCCGTTTTGTAACTGATCATTATTCTACGAAAGGAATCTATATATCAAATTTAAAGACAGTGCGTCAAATAGTTTAAAAATGGAAATAATTATCTATAACACCCCCTAAGTCCCGTGTAACGCCACTTGGGGGTCGATTTTCAGCCAACTCTTTTTGTAGCGGATCTCTACTCTCTGAAAGGAATCCGCTTACCCAATTTCAAGATTGTACATCAAGTAGTTTAAACATGGAAACAATTATTATTAAAGCCCTTAACCCCCCGTAACGCCCCTTGCGTTTCGAATTTCGGAAAATCCTTTTTTAGCTGATGTCTACTCTATCAAAGGAACATGTCTACCAAATTTCAAGTCTGTAGGTTGAATAGTTCCAGAGATTTCGTGATTAGTCAGTCAGTCAGTCAGTGAGTCGCTTTTCTCCTTTATATATATAGATTATAAAAATTATGTATATTTACTGCACAAAGAATAAAATATATAATACTATAGTATATAATTAATGTATTTTTTGGTATACTTCTCATTTAAGTGGATTTTTTTAGTGGATTGTTGTCGTTGTTTAAAAGTTAGTGAAATTTTTCACAAGAGTTTGTTAAATTATATTTCGTACATAAAATGGCTTTGAGTATCCACACTTTGTTGTGATTTCTCTGATGCCCACACTTTATTTACCTTACCAAAAACGCGTTCAATTGTAGTGAGTGTTACACAATTTTTAGTGCATTACTATATGGAAAATAATTTGTTTCAAAATGATGTACCAAACAAAACTAACCATTTGTTTTTTATTGTGATTTTTCGGATGCCCAAGATTTGACCTGTCGCTTATCACCAACTTTTTTAATAATGGCATTCATTAAAAATCATTTTCGGAGGCCTTACGATGTAGGAAATTTTGAGTAATATGATTGAATAATTTTTTGCGCATATTTCCAATTAAGTTCTTGTTTTAATGTAACCCAATGAAAATATTCAATATTATTGTAACGTCGTCTGAGAGACAGTTACAAAATTTTTTCGTCGTTGCCATTCCCAGAAAAAAAATTGCAAATTATTCGTTAAATCAAAACAATGGTGGTCGAATTCTAACAACTGAACAGTTCTTGGTAATCTCAATTCTCAAGAATTACTTTTTTTCTTTAAGTTGAACTTAATCTCTTCAGTGGGTCAAAAATTGAAGTGCCAAGCTTACTTGGGAATTGAACATTGGAGGTTTTACGTCAGACTGACCGCCTGACCGGAACATCTGCTCATGCACTTCAGTGCCGTAGGCCACGAAAGCTGAGATGGGCTCAAAAGGCCTTGAAACTCTGTGGGCTGTTTAGTCACTGAGTTTAGTTTGATTTATTTAGTTAAACATTACAAAATTAACAAAAATAATATGTGAAACTGTTACATGGCCGCCAAAAACCATATATTCATTTTCCGTTCCCTAGCTTGTCATGCATTATTTGCATCCAAACGCAATAAAAGCGTCTGGTCAGTTTAGTGCTGGACAATTCCTTTTTTTCAATCGCCGTAACGTTCTCACAGCGTAATTGTAAATACGCTGTGAGAACATGATGTTCGTAAGTGTTTAATTTCAACACTTAAATAGAAAACCAGCAACTCAAATGAAAATTACAGAGATAGAACCCTTCCCCTTTTTAACAGTTAGGTTATTCCGATGTTTTTACACCAAGGTAAGCTCTTGATTTCTTCTTAATTTTAATGTACAAATATTTTCTTCATATCCATGACATTAATGATTTTTAAAGTTACAAGAGAACTGATTTTTCTTATCAGACATTGACTTTTATATGTAACAATAGTACTTATACTTCTTGAATGTATAAAATCATTAAACTGAATATGAAACATAATTAATTGAGAAGCAAAAAGGTTGTTTGCTTGTATCTTAAATTTTGTCTGTGTTGTAAGACATGGCGTACATTTCATCTATAACCAAAAGTGGTGATGAAATTTTGTTCATATTTTTTAATGTTAATTCATAGATCATTAGCTCATTCTATAAGGGGGGGGTAAAAAGGGTATCAATATTTTTAAAATTTGTCAGCAAAGAAAACACGATTGTATACTTTTTTTCAAGCTCCCATTTTTTAAAATTCTCTAAAATATTACATTTCCTTCTTTTTTTTAAATAAAGAGCGATCAAAAAGGTCGACATCTAGAAATAGTTTTTAATTACATACAACAAGAGCTACTGCTCCAGAGGGCCCCTTGCACTGAGTACTTGAATGAACGTAAAATAAAGAAAAGCACAAATAGTTTCTTCATTAATAAACCTAATGACAGATATGGGTAGAGTGAGGTGCTAGCTCAGGTGTCACTTGACCCAGGCTCAAAATTACGAGATCCGCCGCCAATAGCCGTAATGTAACTTTTAAGTCCAGTGTTAATAAAACAAAAATCAAAGTAAATAACAAATATGTGTTACACGGGGAAAAGTTATTGCGTTTTGAAAATTTTTTGCTGCTCTGAGAAAACTGTGTCATGGGTTTCAGCTCCAAATCTCGAATGAAAAATGTCAAGCTCGTCATAATATTTTTTAATGTTTTCATACATTAGTAATACAATGACACCATTTCCTTAAAGGTTTTTAATTAAGTACATTTCAATGCCGATTGGTCATATAAAAACATGAGTTCGAATTAACTAATCGGTTTGTGAAAACTCATCAAAGCTATTGTTTTTTCAAGTGAAAAATGTCTTTATTTCGTCTAACAAACTGACAAGTTATTTCAGAGCTTGACTGCAACTGACCCGTCTAACAGTGTTGTACGTTAAAATCCCAGAATATTGTCACTCGATTTCTTCTCATGATTTTAGAAATTCTCCTTTTTCAAAATATTTCGCGCTTATAGAGTTGATTATTTTTATTACTGGAATATATTTTTAAACCTCCTATCGCGTATAGAACTTCCTAATGGATTATATTATACATCTACGAATATCAGATACTTTGTATGTGAGCTCCCGTATATATAATCACTGTTTTTCCTTTCGTATTGGGTGCACCGTAATTTTCCAAAGACCGTTTCAAATGAATCTTTTGCTGACCTGTTAAATATTAATTAATATACTTTACACTCAGTTTCGTAAACTATACGAATATTCTAAAGTTTATTTTAACATTTAGGATTAATATCTGGTATACTAAATTGCATCAAGCAAAATGTGCTAAATTAAATGGAATGTAATTTATAAGATGGTTTGCAAAGGTTAGAAATTTTAGTTAGTTACAAGTTAGTTTTAAAAAATTTTCATCACTGGATAGGAAAACATTTAGAATTTAAATATGTATGTGTATATAATCCCCATTTTATTAAGTTCATGCATACAAAAGAAATATTTTTTCTTTAAATAATACATTTTCCTTTGATTTGTGAATGTTGAAGAAATAAGGCCAAGCAATAACTTGTGTAAGCAATTTCTCGATACTTGCTTTATTGTTATTTCAATTTATCCAGAACACAAACAGTTTTCATATTCAAAGGTATCTTCTAAGGGCAAGATTTTTAACTAGCATTGTTCCATGTTTCTCTTTTCGACCCGCGGATCTCTTATGCTTTACTTATCTATATTTCTGAATGCAATCGAAAATAAATTTTAAAAAAACATCAGTTTCATGGAATAATTAAGAGTTTATGGAGAAAGGTAGGCTTCTCTCTTTAACAGATTTAAAATCATACTAATGCCAAAATAAAAAATACTTTTACGTTATGTAATACATACTGCACGTGCGCATTTGAAATTTCAAATGTCCCATTCTCCTAAACCTTTTAATGTATCAAGTCTTGAATACTCTGTATATTTGAATACAGAGTTGTCTTTTTTTAATTATTTTAAAGGAGTTTCTTAATTTATATCTTGGAACTGATAGAATGATAAGGAAAATGTATTTCTTCCTTGTGTCTACTTGATAAGCCGTAGAAATAGTTCGTTTTCTGAATTATGTATTTATTCTTTTCTCCTGCCCTTACACTATTTCGGAAATTTCTTCTTTGCACAATTTTCTCATTCTAAAAAACAAAATAAATGCGTTTCTTTGCTTTCGAATATTACTCTGAATAATACTTGGACCACAAATGTTTATTTCTAAAAAGTGCAGACGATTTCGAATGCTTGGATACTCGGTCATATTATAACGACAGATGACGATTAACAACATCTATTCGATTCAGCATATAATATTAATTCTTTTAAGTGGAATTTAGTAAAACAAAAAAAGAAGAAGAAGCAATTTGCAACCCTGTATATTGTTGGATGTTATGAGTTTTTAAACTTTTACACTACTAGAACTTTTAGAGAGCTTTTTCAACAGTTTCCTGAATAGCAATTGAAGTCTCAATTTCTTTTTAAAATCCCATTCGTTCACTTTTTGATGTCACATTAGACTCTTGTATTAAACTATTGCAATTTTCAAACAAACAAAAAACTTGTATTTAAAAGTAAAGATCCCCCGAATGAAGACATGCATAGATCTTTAGCCATCACGTGATCTCTTATTAGACTTCGCTCAACAATCCTTTTAAACACTAGTCCTTTCCAGTAAAGGACCTGAAAAAAATGGATTTTTTTTCCACCAGCGGAATTACTATTTCATTACAATTTATTTATTTCAAACCTAAAAAAATTTTTTTTTGAAGTATTTAATCGTCATATATTTTTATATATCGATTATCGATGTCAATTAATGCAAATATATTTGATAATTCAAATTGCACTACGAGTGGTTTGAATGTGGCAGGACCTTTTAGGCATCAAACGACTTAAATAGATGTGCAAGAGAATGAACAGGTACGTATTATGCAGTGAAAAGTTTTTGAAAGGAATATGGGTTGAAATACAAACGACTGGCTTAAACGACGAGAATACTACCAAAGCTGAATCCATAAACACTACATATTTTTACCATTTATTTTGTGTTCATTTCATTTATATTAAAGAATGTGTTTAATTAAAAATACTAGCTGTTGTTTTCTGTAAGGCTAGATGCATTTATAATTTAGTCTTTCAGAGAATATTTGTTGGTGATTTCTTGTAACACTTAATGGTTTTACAAAATTAAACATTTATATTGTATTCGTATAATTTTGTTAATACTGTGGATGAGAAATGGGTCTCATTTTTGCGTTTATATTTTAAATATTGTCTGAAGTAAAAATTGTTCTTTTGTGCATTGCTTGAATGTTTCATTAGACTGAACATTTTTAGGTGAAAAATTGGAACAAGCGTTTAATATATATTTTTGGGAACTTTTCTTGATAACTTAATCTGGTTATCGTAGCGTACAAAATTAAATATGAAATAAGTTATGAATTCTAAATAAAGTATAGATTACCACTTGCCCCCTCGTCTAAAAGTCTTTTTAGATGATATTGTTTTAGAATTACAGAATATTGATAGCAAACTATTCGGTCATTTTCTTTAATAACAAGATTAAGTATAGAAGTAAAAATAAGATACTCTAATCAGGTTGCCTAGTCTTTCAGTAGAGCATAATTTGACCTTTTAAATATTTCCCTTTTATGTTAAACCAGTTACACAATTTTGTACTCTACCTTTTTTGCATTCATTTGCTGAGTGTGGATTGAAATTTATTTTAATATTGCCACACCAGCTGTTCACATTATATGTCTCTATCTGGGGGAAAAAATATTATTTGCAGTAGCTTCAAAACCTATAATTAACTTTTGTTGATTCTTCTCTAAAAATTAAAATAATTACATCTTTAAAATAATTTCGATTTGTTACTGAAAAAAAAAATGTCTATATAATTTTATAATGGAATACATAAGCCTATTGAAAAAACTAAGAACGTGTTAAATACATAACTGATCCCCATTTCCTATTCAATGAAAACAAAGTGTACTTCATTTGGGTTTTATGTATGTTATGTTTAATTTCCCAACGTATATATTCCAGTCTTAAATTAAACAGCTAATCATTTCTCAGAAAAAATAATCCAAACATAAGATTCCAATCCCAGCTCCTTAATTTTAACGCTCATCGCATGCAAGCTTCTATGCTGTACTCTCCAACGGAAACCTAAACTAAAAAAAATGATGATTTAGCGATTCTGGAAAGAAATGTACAAGACAATTAAAAATCAAGGAAGTTGGTGTCAGTTTGTCTCTCTGTTAAAATGGAATTTCATAAATATGTGCCATGAGTATATTAACAACTTTTTTGTTTTGCACTCACTGGAAGGAATATTTGAATCTTGGACACTCAAGAGAGTTATGGATTGATTGCAAGTGTTTGTGCTAAATGTATGCAATACTTCCCTTTTAGTGTAAATAGAAAAGCAGTCTATCTCATAAACAATGTTTTAGAAGGAAAGGATAGTTGATTTGGTTTTCACTAATTTTTCTAAGTGGGAAAACTTATCTATTTGGGAGTCTTCAAGTAAGGGGACCGATCTTTTTACAATGAAAAGAACGACGAAATATTAAAGAAAAAAATTGCAACATAAATATAATAAACTTTGTCTTTATTCAAACAAAAATACGCCAATTACACTAAAATCTCTATTAATTAATTACTTATATATAAATTAAAGGAATTTTTTGTCAATATATACTTTTTTGCTGTATCGGAAATTTCGTGGCAAGAAATATTACCAATATATTGAACTTCATGGTAAGTGCTACTGCTAAAGTATCAATATTCAATCTCGATTTCTCACTTGTCCAAATATCATTACCAGTTGAAAAAAACTCCATCAACTGCTGCATTAGTTCCAAAGCAACATAACGAAAATTCAATAACTATAAATTTTCATATGGAATGCGTTCATTTTCGAAATGGTCACATATTTCCACCCATCTTTTATCAATTTCAACCTGCTTACTTTCCTATTCTTCTCATTTATCAGAATTTAAATATACATTCAGTCTTCTAATTTCTTGTCATCCATTTTAATATAGTGGATTTTTTTTCTGGATAAAATCTCAACACCATTTACTTTCGTTGAAGTTAAAAAACATCAATGAAAATTGTTATTTCCTGTGATATTTGTTTCAGACAATAGTGTAAAAAGTAATAGTGTAGTTCTTCGCAATAGTGGTAAAAATTCTTCACTTCATTAGTAAACCTTTCCGTTAGGCCGGATTTGATTCTTCTAAGTTTGACAATATTTTTATATTAAAGGAATAAATCTTTCTTCCGATTTTTATTTTTATTGAAGGACAGAATCGTTCAAAGTAAGACTAACTTTAATAACTGAAATCTGTTCACCCTCCATCTTTTGAATCGTTTTGAAGAAAGTAGATCCCTGATTATGTACAAAACATATTAATATCTCCGAAATTTCGCACTGTACTGGCACATGACGCATAACAGTTCGGCCTGGGATCTCTGAATGCAGAGATGAACAGATTAGTTTTAAAATATTGAAAAGGCGTACAAGTAGGAGGACACTTTTCGAGGAAGGACATTACCTATAAAAGGACTCCTCTCCCTAAAGGGGACGATTGTTCTCCTTACTTTAAGGAACTTAGAACTACGGTTTTTTTTCATTGCTTTTTAATTTAAATACGACTGTCTAGAAACATTTTCTCTTACAGAAACAGCGAAAATAAGTGCATTGATAATATGTATTTTTCTATAACGAAACTATGCGCAGCCTTTCTGTTTGTATGGTAATAAAAACAATAAGAACTAAAGCTGCGATGCAACTTTTAGGTACTTTTTGTAGGTGTAACCGTACCTTTGAATGATTGGACGCATAAAAATATAAAAAAACGATATAAATAGTTAATATAGCAATTTACTGTATGCATATAAATAAATACATATGTGCTTATTTACTACAATATTAGATGCATTTTTATAAATAAATCATTATATTATTAATATTTTTATATCGATAAAGTTGACTAAAAACTTCTACTGAATGAAAGGAAATATTTTAAGGCAATTTTTGTCTGAAAAACATTCCAATGCATTTCCCCAACAAAGTTTCATTTTGCGTGCGTTGTACTATCTTCATATTTAAACTGTCTCTTAATATTTTTTTAAAGAAATTATTACTTAGCTTTTTGAGAAAAATTGCAAAAATCGATTTAGTTTCGAATTTAATCTGAAAGTGATTTTATTTTCTTTAGATGTTCCTAAATTAGAGAAAATTACAGAAACTGTGATCTCCGCGACGAGGACGTGTCTCTACTCCAAAAACTTTATTTATAAATGTAAAGATGTGTAGAAACTTTCTCTCATGACGATAGAAAATACTTTGAGGTTACTGTATTATTAGTTTTTAAATATTCGCGCGCGCGAAAACGCCGTTTTCAAACACACTTTCACTCTATGTATATCATTTTCTCCATATCCCCCCCCCCCTTAAGCCTGCTGGGTGGCGTAGTTGTTCAGGTTCTGGTCTTGTGAGCCCAAGTTTCAGGGTTCGATGATGCAGAGGGGTTTTTTTTCATGGTGCAGAAAATATAGATAGCGTCCATATCGTTATAAAAGTAATGTTACGTCCAAGTTACGAAAGTAGAGCGGTGCAGGCACTAGATTAGCATTAAAATTTTTATTTAACTATAAAGAAGGGGAATACTTATTTTTCACGGTGTCTATTTCTTATTTTAACAAATATGTTTGAAAATACATAATATATAAACAATTTTATTTTATTTTTTTATTGAAGAAATAGTTATATTTTATGCTCTTTTTTCATGTATATAAAAATTTTAAATTATGCAAAATTAATATATAATAAAAATGTAAATCTGTATTACATTCACCTATGTTCTCAATTCTGAATGCAGTATCGTGGGAATTGAATTGTTTCAAACATGTACTTCTGTGTGACACACTGAATCCTACGGGTATGGTTTGGCACTCACAGCTAAAAGGTTGCCATCCCCTGTAGTACACGTAGCATATATTGTATAGAATATTCCTTGTGCCAGGTTGCATCTGAGAACAGAGGTCCTATTGAATGGGGTCGAATTCTTCGTCAGGGAAATAAATGGAATTAATAATTTATTACCACGGAATTTTACTTTCCGTGTCATTATTAGTCCCCATACCCAATTGGGTGCCACTTCTTTTGCTAGATCGGGCTACATTCGACTCTGAGTAGAGTCAGTTTAAAAAAATGTTTCATCTTGTCTTTAGATGTTCGCATAAGAGAGCTTCCCATCCACGGTCTGATGACGAACATCCACACCGCGCGCTTGAAGACAGGCGTATCTTCTTTCTGCGGGTATTAGAACACCCATCTATATATACTTTGCCGTTTAATATATACTTTGCATCTATATATACTTTGCTTATTTCATAAAATAACTAGATATTTCATGAAGTAAATAGACAAGACAGTTAAAGCACACAAGATTATTGAATTCTACGATTAAGCTTGGTATTCTGGTATCTTCTATTCGATGGCTTAAAGTATGAAATGTGGCACTCGAAAGTTCTTTGAAACGGCTCTAGATACTTTCCTATTAGGAACAAGAGATGGCCGAAACCTGCTTTGGGCAGGGGAGGGCTTACACACTAAAATATCAATCCCCATGTTAATTCTATGGTGCCATTTTTTTATGATATGGGGTTGATATTTGGGGGATCTACCAGTTTGGTGAGGAAGTACAAGGACTTGACTCCCAGGCGCTTTAGGAGGCCCAAAGCTTGACTAACACTATGTATTTGGGCCTGGGGCCCCAAACCTAAATTTACGGGGGGGGGCTAGTATTTTCGCTACGCTACTGCTTCTGTAATACGTAAAAGGCAATAATTTTTTTACAGCTGTTTTTGCTCTTGAAATTGGAATATGTATAAGGATAGATTAATACTTTTCAGCTTTATAATTAATGTATTCTAACATTTAGTTTTAAGTTTTCCCCGAGAATAAACATTATTCTGTTGCTTGTGACTTATATTTGAAATACTATACATTGTGCTAAAAAAATTTATCATTGCAAAAATGTCGTACTTTTCGCATTTTTTGTAAAAGAAAATAGGAAGTGAATAATTGCCCTTCTCGAATTTATTTTAGAAATAATTTTTTTTCAAAAAATGTTTGTCAAATAAGAGTTTTTCATCTGAGTTAAGGTGACGAGGACGTCTCCTACACTTCTAAATTCCTCCTCCGTGTACAAAAGCTGGCTAAAACCCTTTCTAATGCTGGCAATAAAATACTTCCAGGAACTCTAATTTTTTTTTAATATTTCTTAAAATAATCCATTCTTGAAACTTTCTGTGCTTCATTTTCTTCGCATTTAAAATGTGTGCTGTGCTTTCAAAAACATTCAAAAGTTTTTGTTTTCAGAAAAGAACGTTTCAAGTAACTATTCTTTGAATGAAAAGTGCAATGCTGGTCTTTTTTCAGTAAATTGGTTTTCCAACTACGGATCGGCGTCGAGGACGTCACCTCCATTCCGGCATTTTGCACAACGTCTCTTGAAGACAGATGTAGTATTTTTTGTTTGCAGGCATTAGAACCCCTTCAATGAATTTTCACTTTTAGTTTCAAAATGATCTAATATTCTGTAATAGGAAAGTGCATTTTAGCCAACAGCTTGAATTGTTTTGGACATTCTGCTTTTGATACCGGTTGAATATTCTCCCTGATTATGTGTCTCATTCTAACTTTATTTGCCAACTGCGTAAGTGATAGTCATGAAATAAGGCTAAATGTTATTCACAGAATAACTAGGTAAAGTAGGAAATTGTTCATGTAGTATACTCGTTGACTGACTTATCTAGTTACACACAGAATTTCATTGAGGCCTTTACAGAATAAAAGGAGCTTTCTTACCTACTTCCTAAAAAAATTCAATTTCCTCGAACTAAAATAACTCTTTTATTCCTGCAATATATCCACGTTTGCATAGCAAAACATTTCGCTGTATACTATAATTTTGAAGTAATAGAAAGAATAAAATTACAGTTTAAAAAAATTAAACCAAGCCCCTTTATAGTGAATCGAACAAAGTTGTAACTTAATCTTTTAGTTGCCAAATCTGAAACGGGATCTGAAATGAGTCGCCAGATGCGGGATGGGA
>BMAO01031064.1:0-20477 GCA_019973975.1 Trichonephila clavata | reverse complement strand
AAATTGAAGATCCAGTTGCATGAGCTGTTAGTAATGCAATGGGATTTGAAGTGTCTCAAGTCTTCCAAGCAAGTCCACTATTAATTAATGGCATTTAATTGAAGATGAAACTGTAACAAAATCTATTCTTGAGATGTTACTTATATTATTGTGTAAGCATTGCAGTGAGCCACTTAGATCTGTGCGACGTTCACCTATACGAGAAATGAGAGCAGTGCATATATTTGTTTGTTACCTATAGCACTTATAATTCCACAAAAAAATTCTACGTACATGTTTCATAAACAAAATATAAATTTTTAAAGAATTAAATTCTTAGAAAATATTTATGAGAAAAACTAGTGGCGGCGTTAGGCGTCGGCGACCGCCAACGGCCTCGCAAAGATTTTAATTATTTAAAATTTAGTAATTCATTTTTATTTATTTTCATACAGTTGCGCGAGTAAAGAGAAAGATCAGTACTTTATGGGTATTATCCAGAATCGTCTGGCAACACTATGGAAACTAAACAACTTAGCGCGCAAGACGGGGAATTCCCGTGTCGTTTAAATATTGGAATTTCATCTGTGAGCGTAACGTAAGCAATCATTCCTTTTGTGAATGCAACGCTAGCAGACTAGACTCGCATGGACAAAATTTCTTTTTATTGTGTTGTAAAGTGAGTCAGTACCCCGGTGGCGTTTTAGTGAATAAAAGTGTTAATTTATATTGTGATTTAGTTCATATTTCAAAGGTTATAAGGTAAGTTAATATGAACTTTTATAATGACTTTAACGTAATGATTTTGTCGACATCAATAGGTATACATAGGTATCTTTTATATGTCGTAAGTATAATGTATTTGTCTATAGAAATCGAAATTATAAAAAGTGGATAGTTACCTAGTTTTAAATTAAAACTGTGCTAGTGTTTTTTTTTCTCGAGAACAGAAAATTTTAGCTTTTCGAGTATGTTTTTATATGAGTCAAACTTTGTAACAATTATATTATTTGCACCGAGTTCTTCTTTTCATACATCTAGCCACTACATACGGCAATGCTTTTCATGGAAAATTGAAATAAATTGTTGCGCCTAGATCTAGATTATTTTGTATTGAAAGAACACCACACTAGAATCTAATATTCTTTCAGTACGAAATTATCCAGGTCTAAGTAAAACAATTTTATTCAATTTTCCATAAAAAGCATTGGCGTATATATAGAGTTATTTATCATGGCTGGGACTCTGCTACAAAAAAATTAAACTATAACAAATCGGCAGACCTCATATCGCATTATTATTAACTCTGACGCTACTGGGCCTATTTTGAAAGTCGGTACCTAATAAAATAATTATTTAATTTCAATGTTTTTTATTTTATTTTTAGGTCATCATGTCTGGAGGACCAACTAAAGACAGAGATATAGGTAGGAAATGGGAATCCGGTGCATTAAAAAGAAAAATAATAGCTGTAACTGTTATATCCAACCAAGCTCTGAGTTCCAGTATGATGAAATTTTTCAAGAAACCTTCTACGAGTGTCACTGCTTCAGAGTTATCTGGAGAAACTTTAGTTTATGAGTTAGCTTCAGAGTCAAATGAATCTTTTATTCAAAGTTCTGATACAGTTTTACCTGCAACACATCGAGCGAATCTGCTATGATCCAAATGTCTGAACCCAATAAAGAGCTAGAAAGTGAAACGATGTGTGACTCAGAAAATCAAATGCAAGGAGTTCATTTAAGAGAGTCATTTAGACTTAGATCCAGGAAAGTTGGTATTTCCAGTAAACGATTCGCAGCGTCATGACCTAATTCAAAACGGACCCAATCAAGATCTAGAGAATTCTGATGAAAGTTACCCAAAAGACGCAAATAAAAGACATTTTTTTCTAAATTTCATTTCACTCGAAAATTAAGAAACGGCGAAACGCAACATCGCAGATGGTTAGTTTACTCCATTTTTCAAGATAACGTTTATTGCTTTCCATGTAGACTTTTTTCTCATTTGCAGACACAGGTGATAAAAGAAGGATGTTGTGACTGGAATGATTTGAGTCGGATATTGCAAAGACATGAACAAAGTCAAGGACACATGGAATGCATGATTAAATGGATGGAATTCTATAAAGGAATCAAACACGGAAAAATAATAGATAAGGATAACGAGAGATTGATTAAGGAATCGCAAAAGTACTGGTATAATTTATTTGAAAGAATGATTGATATAATAAACTACTTAGCCTCACACAATTTATCATTTGGAGCTCATCGAGAATCCCTTAAATTGAACGATAGCAGACACAGTGGCAATTTTATAGATTTATTTTGTTATCGAAATATGATCTGACCCTACGGGAGCACATGCAACGTATTAATGAAAAGCAACTTACTCAACATTATCTGAGCCACGACATCCAAAATGAATTAATTGCATTAATGTCTGAATCACAGTTATTAAAAAAATTATACACAGAGTTAAACATGCAAAATACTACGCCTTCTTGCTCGATTTTACCAGGGATGTCAGCCGCGTTGAAAAATGTCAATAATATTAAGATTTTACAATTCCTCAACTGAGCAACAGGAACATTTTGTTGGATTTATTGCCTTCACAGAAACAACGAAATATATAATAACAAATTCAATATTACAAAACTGGAAAGAAATGGTCTAGATATCCAAAACTGTCGAAGACAGGGATATGATAATGGCGCCAATATGGTCGGTATAATAAAGGTGTCCAGAACAAGAATACTCAATATAAACCCAAGAGCATTCTTCGCGCCGTGCGGATGCCACAGGTGGAATTTGCTTTTATTGATGCAGCTAACTCTTCTGCAACAGCCAAAACGTTTTTTGGCTTCATCAATAAAATCTATGTGCTGTTTTCAAAGTCAAGTAAGCGTTGGGAAATTGTATAAACTAAATTAAAATTGACATTAAAACCTCTGTCTGAAACACGGTGGGAAAGTAGAATCGGAGCAGTAAAAGCAATTTTTGCAATTTGATGATGTTATCGAATGCGTGAATGAGCTGAAAAATAAAAGTGATGATTCTGAAACTCTAAGCGACTGTGACGCAGTCTTCAATGAAATGTTCAGTTTTGAGTTTATTGTTGCGATACACGTATGGTACGAGGTTTTACTACGTGTGAACAATATAAGCAAACTATAGCAATCGGTTAAAGTCAACTTAAAAGTCTCTATTGATACTTTACGGTCATTTTGTAGCTGGATTCAAGAATTCTGTAATACAGAATTTGACAATAGTGTTGCACAAGCTCGATTATCTGTAGAGAAAAGTACTTTCGAAATTGAGTCTCAATTTAAAGAAAAAAGAACAGCCAGGAAAAAACGAATGTTCGGTTATGAACATATTGATGAACCTATTCAATCTTTTGAAATGCAGTACAGAGTTAACATTTTTAACACAATGATTGATGCTATTATAGTCGACACCGTATCGTGAATTATATCCTCCCTCAGATTATCATCTCACCGTCTACCGTTAAATGTTTCTGACGTGTAGGCGATTTGAATAATCAAGACATATAGTTGCAAATCACTATATTTATTGATGCTTATTAATCACAGAAGGATTAATATACAATTCAAATTTAAGAGAATTAAACACAGTGGAGTATGAGAAGGAGTTACTACTAGCGGAACTACGGAATCGCGACTGAATCACGAAGATCAAACACGTACAATTACAGCTAAACACGTACACGTATTCACAATATTCTAAATCACTAACCTTTATCTTTAACATCGGCTGTTCCGTCGTGATGATGAATTTCTTACTGGCTGGATAGGATAATGGAAAGGATCCCACTCGGTAATACGGGATCTTTTCAATTTCAATCTACTGCTCTCCGGCGTAGCTGTCACGTAACTGCTATCTACTACTGTCAACAACTGGTGTTGATCTACAATGTTCAATTCATTTGACTTCACTCTTCTAACTCTTCACTTTACTTTTTTTGTTAACTCGCTAAAACCGAACTATATATAATATATTCATTTGCATAAATCACGCTTGGTCCCGGTGGAGATTGGTTGAAATAAATAACATACTTTAAGGAAATATGAGGAGGTTAGTGAAACCGTATAGATCCGTCACAACCCCTCCGAGAAAAGCGTGATTTATTGAAGGTCTAAACGACCTGAAAGAACTCACGTAAACCGCTAACACCTGAAAACTCTGAACCTGCAAAATTTTAACTCTCTAACTTCACAATTTTTAATTAACTAACAGACAGAAATGACTACTCAAAAGGGCACTCCACTCCATTTTATTTATCTTTCACATATAGTCCCTACAGTGCATCCCATTCGGGCGAAGATCAGGGGAAAACCTTGTCATAAGGAAAAACCCTGATCATGCACTTTACTTAAGTACTAATAATATAAAAATTTTACATTTCACACGACAATTTCTTCGGTACATCTCATCAAAGATTCAGGGACTGCTGCCCTGAAAGGAAACTATATCAATTTCTTTCTAAAATATGACATTAATGCACAGAACTTATACAACTTCCATATTGACACAAATATGGCATACATTATATCATTATATATATAGTTTCATATCAAAATAACCTTCATCTGGTTTTATTTTCAAAATTCCCAATCAATCGCGCTGCGCTATTAATGTTGTTGTTAGTAATCCCATATTACGCCGCGTCCCGAAACCAGATACTACTTATACATCTTAATAATTACACACAAAATATATACATTTTTCACATACAGTATATTACAACAAACAATACAAGTAATCTAACATATAAAGCCACGTCTTTAATGTGTAGCAAAACAAATGCAATCCAACAAATGTTTTCCACAATTTGAAAAATATTAATACAAAAGTTTCATTTTTCAATCAATATGAAAACGCACACAACGCAGTGACAACTTTTGTACACTTTTAATTTTACAAAACAAAAATTTTAGACTAGCCCACATGGAAAATACTCTGAACTGTCTGTCAGAGGGAAAATAAACAAATTAGAATTATACAACTGGCTAATCTTTAGATCCAATCTGCATAGGCTTTGTCTCCTACCACGGCTCTGTACTGGATGACCTTGTCTAGGGCTGTCCTCTCTCCGCTCCAACCTTCTGGTTTCCTTCTCCTCCATTGAGTCTGCTGTAGTTGATATGCTCCTGCTGGTGCGTTCTCTCCTCCTGCGGGATTCCGATTCTGGCTGCTGTCCACTCGACGTCGGCTCCGGAGGTTGTAAGGGCAGTTCGTTCCTGCTAGACTGGACGGGACCTGTTGCATCTGGACTTTCACTTCTCTCTGCGGGATGGTCCTGGAATTGTTGTTCCCTTCGACTGCCTCTCATATTCTACCTTTCTGCACCGCTTTCTTGATGACGAGACGGCATGGACGAGGACATCTTCTTTTGTCTCTGGATGCTGGTGCCTCTGGTCTCTTCTTCCTTTGTTGCATCTCGACCCAGGATTTGGGCCTTCTTCTTTTCTCCCTCTCCGTCCAACGTGGCTTCCTTTCCTGAAATTATACGCGCAACCCCGAAGAAACAGTCGACTCCGTCCGCACACGCTTTCTCCTTCTCACTCCTCTCCATCGCGTCTATCCTGGCTACATCTCCACTATCTTCCAAATTTCCTGATTCTGATCCTCTACGACTATTCCCATCACTTCCTGACTGCACTACTCTCGGCCGCCTATCATCTGACCTTTCTAATGCTACTGCACTATGATGACTACTTCCTGCAATTTCAGATTCGGCGACACTGTCTTCTGATTCTCTTTGATGGTAAATTCTCACCTGATCCACATTAACCGTTATTCTTTCACCAAACTTTAATATTACTAAATTATTATTTTTCACACTCAAAACCTTATAGGGGCCCTAAACTTTGGCATAAATTTACCCACAATTTTCTTACTCAACGGGTGAGTTTGAACCAACACTAGATCATCAACCTTCACATTAACGTCACGTCTCCTCTTATTATAGTATTTCGCCATTCTCATGTTGCTTCTTAGTATTTCTCCTAGCCTCCTCAAACAACTTTTCCATATTTCCGCAAACTAAGCCTGATCCATCAGTTAGGATTACTAATTTTTGAAATGGGGTGATTAATTTTCTATCTAAAAATAATTCCGCTGGTGTTTTACCCGTTGTTTCATGTACTGCTGTCCTCAAGGCATAACTAAGCTCTTTGAAAAATTACTCCCAGTGTGTATGATTATCTTCTACAAAACTCGAAATCATTTGTAAAAAAGTACGATTAACTCTCTCCGTTTGATTAGCTTGTGGACGATATACCACCGTTTTAACATGTTTTACGTTCAACCTGCGACACACTTGCTTAAAACTTCGGATATCATTTGGGGGCCATTATCACTGATTAACTTTACTGGAGCTCCATAACGCGAAATATAATTTTCAAAAAATGCATTGCCTTAGCCGAAGCTTTCCTTAAGGGAACTATTTCAACCCATTTTGAAAAATTATCCGTTATTACTAAAATAAATTTATAACGTTCCGGACTAGTGGCAGGGTATGGGCCTAATAAATCTAAAGATACTATTTCATTCGAAAAATTCGTTACTATCGGTATTAATTGACCAGCTGATAAGCCGTTCTTATAATTTACTTCTGGCATAGGTCGCAGGTGGATACATATTTATAAATGAATTTCCTCATAAATGGAAATAACGCGCGTCTTTTAATTTCAAGTAGGTTTTCTTTTCCCAGATGGCCGCCATCGGCGAGTCATGGAACTCTCGCATAACATCTTTACGTAATGTTTTGGGTATAAATACCCTTAATTCACCGAGCGTGGTTGTATATTTTGCATAGTATAACAACCATCTATCAATTTAAAATCGTGGACCAATTTCTATAGATTGACTCATTAATTGAACTACCGTCAGGATTTCTAAGTAACGCATTATATGACCAACTCCGGATCATTCCTCTGTTCTTCCCTCAACTGTTCCCTAGACGACAAACCAACGACCTAATCACCGCACAAGACACCTTTGCTTCATCATTGCGATCTAATGGATTTCTAGACAATATATCTGCCACCACATATTGCGTACCTGGGCGATTCTCCCATTCAACATTAAAATCTGCCAACTTAAGCGTCCACCTTATCATTCTACTCGACAAATTCTTCCCGTTCGTTAATTTGGTATGTGCTGCATGGTCTGTTATCACCTTCACCGGCAAGGATCCGAAATAAGTGCGATATATATTTAACGCCCATATGACCGCCAAACATTCACGTTCCGTCACACTATAGTTCCTTCTGACCTATTTAATGTTCTTGAGCAAACGCAATAAGTTTATTATTCTGCGTCAACACTGCCCCTACCTTCACTGAACTAGAATCCGTATAAAGTTCAAAAGCTTTGGAAAAATCTGGTAACTGTAACACGGGAGCTTCCGTCACTGCTTTTTTAATACGATCAAACGCTTCCTGCGCCGATTCCGATGAACTAAACTTAGAATTTTTCCGTTTCAAACCATACAAGGGTTCACACAGGTCTGCGTAGTCCTTAATAAACTTTTGATACCACACGGTCATTCCTAAACATTTTGCTACCTGTTTCGCATTTTTTGGGGGTTTCATTTCAAGAATTGCTTTTACTTTCTCCTCGTCTGTTCTAACTCCCTCTTTGCTAATAACTAGACCCAAATAACGTAACTGTTCCCTCGCGAAATGACATTTCTCACAATTTAACGTTAAACCAGCCTCTTGCAACAATCTGAATACTTCTCGTAAATGCTCTACATGGCGCTCAAAAGATGGAGATGAAATTATTACATCATCCATGTAACAGAACGAAAAACGCCCGAGAACTGGTTTAAGGATGATTTCGATCACCCTCTGAAAATTTGGAGCCGCCCCCGAAAGGCCAAATGGCATGCGAGTAAATGCAAAAGTACCATTTTTTGTAACAAATGCTGTCTTATTAATATCTTTGGGGTCTACCGCCATCTGAAAGTATCCGCTACGTAAATCAAGTGATGACATAATTTCGGTGTATGGAATATTAGTGATCAAATCATCAATTAGCGGTAGCGGATATCGTGGATACCTCGTTATCGCATTCAATATTCTATAATCTATTGCGAACCTATAAGCTTCTGGGTCGTCTAGCGACAACCCGTTATTCTTCCGACATAAAACTACAGGAGATGCGTAAGGCGATGTTGTTGGAATTATAGTTCCCTCGTCCAGCATTTTCTTCACGTGGTAATCAATGATACCCTGTTTTACCCTGTCATAGCGATAAGGTCTCGAAGAAACAGGAGGATTATCACCCGTATCAATTTCACGACAAAACACATGCGTCAGACCTAGCTCAGCCGAAAACAAGTCCTGAAAATCCTTAAACAAAACATGCAACTTCTGTTTTTGCCCTGCACTTAATTTCGTCTTCGATAAATCTATCCGTACCGGTTCGTCCGAAATTGCCACTTTCTCAATCTGCGAGTCCGGAGTGATTAACGATTTCGTAAAAAAAATCAAAACCTATCTTTGCATGCGACATAAAATCAATGCCCAAGATGCATGGATATTGCATCTCAGCAATCACATGAAAATTCCACAACTTCGAAAATTCCCTTATCTTAATCCATAATTCAACGGTGCCCAAATTTGTGCACTGCGACCCTTGTGCCGTGACTACTTCCGCTAACGATTTCTTAATAGGACGAAAAGAAAAATATGATCGGTACGTCTCCTCTGAAATAAATGACTTCTCCGCACCTGTATCCCAGAGAGCTTTTACAAACGTGTCATGTAAAAGAATCGGCACATACGGCAGATCGACAGGTGATAACCGTAATGAATTAAGTTTAATCCGATTAGGAGGATTTGACTCAACCAGCGACCGCTTACCTCCTGCAACCCGATCGCTTAGAAGTTGTTTTAAATTGGCATTTCCTTGCCTTCCGCTGGTGCAATCACCACGCTTCCAATTCCGCCTTGCTGAATCATCAATAGGAGCCTTACTAACCACCATTCTTCGGTTCTGATAACGGTCTGGTCTATGATTTGGTTGTTGTTGTGGTTTCCTCCCTCGAATCCCTGATTTCGATAATCACGACGAGAAAAATTGTTCGCCCCTCTGCTTACTCCACTCTGGTCATTCTGTCTATTTCCGACCCTGTATCTCTCCAATTTCCATTACTCCGTCTTTCCGCAGGATTCCTACTCATATCCCAACCTCGTCTAGCAAAATTATTACTCGAACCCTGGGTTTCTCTGCAGCTATGACGTTCCTCATACCGATCGATAAACTCTAACAACTGTACCTTCGTCGTGGGGTTTCGAACCTCTAAATAGTCCATAATCTGGGTTGGAGTCGCATTACAATGTGATCGACCAATTTTGCATCATCATAATTCAAACCTAAAGTCTTATGGATCTTTAATAATTTATATATCAAATCCGATGGGGTCTCTCCCTTCTGCTGCTTGGATGAAAAAAACTGAGCCTCTAACTCCGACTTATTCCTTACCACTGGAAAACTATGTGACAACTTCTTTTTAAGGGACGCGAAGGCAGTCGCTTCTTCGTTTACACACGCAAATCCGATGACCTCAAACCAGTCTAATGCTCTCCCAATTAAATGACCCTTTAAATATGCACACGCCAGATTCGCCGGTATCTCATAATAAGCTATATTATCATCAATATTATCAAGGAACTCCGATACATTCTCTCGGCCTGAAAAGAATAATTCCGGCAGAACCCTGAAACCAGCAGTCGCTCTTAAATCCGGTATTTCAGTTGGGCGCCAGTATCATGAATTATATCCTCCCCTCAGATTATCATCTCCCCGTCTACCGTTAAATGTTTCTGGACGTGTAGGCGGATTTGAATAATCAAGAAATATAGCTGCAAATCACTATATTTATTGATGCTTATTAATCACAGAAGGATATAATATCACAATTCAAATTTAAGAGAAATAAAACACAGTGGAGTATGAGAAGGAGTTACTACTAGCGGAACCACGGAATCGCGAATCCACGAAAGATCAAACACCTACAATTACAGCTAAAACACGTACACGTATTCACAATATTCTAAATCACTAACCTTATCTTTTTAACATCGGCTGTTCCGTCGTGATGATGAATTCCTTACTGGCTGGATAGGATAAGGGAGAAGGATCCACACTCGGTAATACGGGATCTTTTCCAATTTCAATCTACTGCTCCCCGGCGTAGCTCGTCACGTAACTGCTATCTACTACTGTCAACAACTGCGTGTTGATCTACCGATGCTTCAATTCATTTGACTTCACTCTTCTAACTCTTCACTTTAATTTTTTTTTGTTAACTCGCGAAACCCGAACTTATATAATATATCTCATCTACAAAAATCACGCTCTGGCTCCCGGTAGAGATTGGTTGAAATAAATAACATACTTTAAGGAAATATTGAGGAGGTTAGTGGAAACTGTATAGATCCGTCACAACCAAATGTCGATTTAAAACGCTCAATGAATATTTTGAACAATTTGGTTTTATTTATGATATCAGTTATATTTAAATTCTATTTCAAAAGAAGACCTTCTCAACTATTGTAATGATTTGGGTACAATACTTCGGGAAGGCGAAAACAGCGACATACAGCCTTTCGAACTATATGAAGAATTCCAACTTTTAAAAACGAATTCATTTAACTCTATCAACGACGTGAAACAACTCATTCAGTACATTTTAGAAAATAATTTGGAAGAAATATATCAAAATGTTTATGTAACAATTAGAATCATGCTCACAGTTCTCGTCAGTACAGCTTCCCCTGAGAGAAGCTTCTCAAAGTTAAAATTGATTAAGACTTACTTGAGAAGCACGATGAGTCAAGAGAGACTATCTGCCGTATCAGTTCTATCAATTGAAGCTGAAAGAGCGGCTAGTGTTAGCTATGACATAATCCTGAAAAAGTTCAGTGAGGCCAAAAGCCGAATAGTTCGTCTATTTCAATTTCTATTTGTGTAATTTTTGTCATCATTTGATTACCAATAAATCTTTTACTCATACATTAGTTTAACTATAATTAAGTTTTTTTTATGTAATTTAACGTTTTCTTGACTGGGAAAAAAGAAGGCTTTGCGAACCCAAATTTCGCCGACGTCCACGCGTGGTCTAGCACCGCCGCTGTCTAGTTTCGTTACAAATTGTCCTTTTAATTAAATATTAAGAGCAACTGCAATTTTTTGAGAAAATGTTGTGCCTTAAAGAGGTTATAATTATATTTTATTTTTTACTTTTGGTGCAAAATTCAAGCTAATAGAACTACATATTAGAATACAATTTTTTCTTTCTTTCGTGTTTTTTTCTCGTGTTCTCTATTAGGCGCGTCGATTTAGGTTACTTTTAACTTAGTCACGTTATTAGTTTTAATGTGAAATTTTGTGCATTTTTTTGTTTTATTATTGAGACAATTCCTAGTTTCATATTGAATTAAATGGCGAGTAAAAAAGAAGCTTGATGTTCGCGATTTCCAAGATCCTTGGACGAACGAATTTGGATTCGTACAACAAAAAGATCGCGCTATATGTGTATTATACCGCTAAAGTGTTGTATATCGTACGTCAAGTGTGTACAAAGACATTTTCAAACTAAACACCAGGCCCCATTTAAGAATTCTGATGAGAAATGTGAAGTTTTAGAAAGAGCTGTTTCTGCATATAAAAAGGAAATTATATTTTTATGTCAAACAACTCCAGTCAAACCAAAAGCGGCAGAATGTAGTTTCGTCATTGCTCATTGCTTAGCAGCCAAAAGAAAACCTTTTACAGTTGACAAACACTTTTAAAAATCGCTGAAATATTGTTCAGAAAATTACCTAACTTGAAAACAAAATTATCACCTGCTTATACGTGAACTGTTGAAAGATGTTTAACACAAATGACAGAGAAAATATAACTGCGAAACGAAATTCAGGTTTACAAGAAACTGTTGCATTTAGCATTGCTCTTGATGAAAGTAAAGACGTGAATGATGTCGCACGCCTTGCAGTAATTGCACGATATTGTGATAAAAATCGAATTTATGAAGAGTTATGCAGCATCATTCCTCTGTTTGGTACAACTAATGAACAGGATATTCTTTTTTCTCTTATAAATCCCTTTGAAAGAAAAAATATTAGTATAAATAAAATATTTTGGGTAACTACTTAAGTCTCTCCTGTAATGGTTGCCAAGGAAAAAAAGATTTGTCGCAAACTTCTTGAAAATCATATAGGGCATATATAAAATATTGAATTTCCATTGCATAATACATTTAGAAAGTTTAATGTGTCCAAATTTCATCTCAGCACTTTTGCTTTTGTAATTAATACTGTTGTTAAAATAGTTAGTTTTATATATACTGACCCGATCTTCATTAGTACACAGACAATTTAAATCTCTTTTAGAAGATACGGAAAGTGAATATAGGGTCTTCCTTTGTAAAATCATGTCCATTGGCTAGGTCGTGGTAATGTTTTTAATAAGTTAATGGCATGCATGGAGCACATTAAAATTTTTCGAAATGAGAAGAAATAACATTTCCTTGAATTAGACGATTGGAATGGTTATGTAAATTGATGTTTCTTACAGGTATAACTAAACTTAGGATCGCAAGGAAAAAGTCAACCAGAGCTTGAACTTTTTGAATATTTTAAAGGCTTGCAACAAAATTAAATATATTTTTCCGTGATATTAATACTAGTACCTTCAAATACTTCCCAAGTGTTAAAATGCTTTCAAATACATCAACCATAGACAAAGATAAATTTCAAACCTATGTCGAAGCACTTAAGGAGAAGTTTTCTAAAAGATGCAAAGACTTTGTAGCTTGTATGCCTATGTTTTCTTTCCTAATCGAACCTCTGATTTAACAGACCCATCAATAATCCCATTCGATTCGTCTATTTTTGAGTGGATGGAAACTGTATAATTTTGAAATGCAATTTATGAAACTAAAATCTTTAGAATTATGGAAAACAAAATTTACAGAGTTACGGAAAAATCTGGAAGACATAACTGTAGCAATAAATTTACAGATATTTTTAATTATTGGATGTCACTGATGGAAAGATTTAATTATTTGAAGAAAATTACATGTGCTGTGCTTTCCGCTTTTGGTTCCAAATATCTATGTGAACAAATTTTTTCTCATATGAAATATAGTTTGAGTCTATAAAGAAATTGTTTAACCGCAGAACATTCCGAATTCTGTGTCAAATTGAATGTGACAAACTAAACCCCTGGTATTTAGACGAGCTCTGCAGGGGCAGGGTCGCATTAAACTTTTAATTTCTTATTTAACTTTTTTGCGTGAACATCTATATTTTCTGTTGTTTATTTCTTGTTTCATAAATATTTTTAAGAATACATAATATATGTACAATTTTAATTTTTTACTTATATTGAAGTTTACTCATATTTTAATAAAAATTCTTAAAGGTCATTTTTTTCTGTTCACAGTTTTAATTTTTTATTTATATTGAAGTAATAGTTATGTTTTATGTTGTTTATTTTTCTGTCAATAAATATATTTAAATGATGCATAATTAGCATGTAATAACTCTAAATTTGTATTTTTGACCTCTATTTTCTAATTCTGCATATATTGTCGTGGGAATCGAATTGTTTCAAATATTTCATGTTGCATGGCACGTTGAATCATGTTGGTAGGTTTGTGTGGCATGCCACAGCTGATAGGTTGCCTACCCCTGTTATAGAGCCTTAGAAAAATAACTCAAGAGGGGACTGCGAATCTGAAACTTTTGAGCACTTGTGAGACATTTGAACAAAACCAGTGAACACTATGGGAAAAGATATTTAAATTTGCGATGATAAAATATTTATTTACATAAATTTTTCTTTTTTGTGTGTGTTTGAGTGTGATGTTATTAATTTAATTTCAATTTTTATTGGGCGTTTTGATTTAGGACGAATGACAGAGAATTGGTATTGTAGGCTCTTAATTGTGTGTGCAACTTCTCTGAAACGAAAATAAGAATTATCGAGTCCTAGCGCGAAGCGCTTATACTCAGTGTGAGAAGAATAGGAAATCCATGGAGAGAGTAATAAAAAATCAACAACCCCGCCGGAGGCAGGGGGGGGGAATGACGGACTGCAGCCCGAGCGACCACCTTTAGTGGTGCTGGGCGTGCATAACTTCTCTGTACTGTTCAAAGTCATTAGTGTACAGTTTAATAAATTCACCGGTGGTTTTAAATCTTAATGTTGGATGAGCTTTTTTAATGGCGTCCACATGTACTCTGTAGTGTTCAGTGACTTTGAGCTTCAGTGGCGGTGGGACAGTGGTATTGGTTTGTCGTGTGTGCTGATTGGCTGTGACGTTACTAGTTGAGCCGTGTGTGATTGGTGGGGTCTGTAGACCTGGGATTTGCTTTGAAAGTAAAGTGACTTTAGCAGTTTTCCTTATTGGAGGAAATTTATAATCTTCTTCGTCTTTCATTTTTTGCTGATTACTTCTCCTGGTGGGAGAAAGAGGTGGGGTACTAATGAGAGTATTTTTGGGGGTTTCCTGAATTAAGTAGCCGGGGATAGAACAGGGGAGGGAGTCAAAACCATTCACCACTTGTTGCAGAGTGCCCTGGATATCTTGATACCCATTCCAAGCAAGTTGATACAGTGCATCATCTTCGTTGTGTCCGTGATGCAGTCGAAGCAGTGAAACGGTTTTTTCCTTTTCACTACAGATGATCTGTATTCTTCTGCCATATCGAAATCCAAGAGAGTAGCCAAATAGGGAGTGTGATTTCCTGAAGAAATCGCGCGTATGCAAATTAATCAAAAACGGTCTATACTACATGATAAAACATTACTAACTACACGAATTACACGCAATCCTTACGAAAGTCGTAACCGCTACTATCTCTCAAACACCTTGAGAAAAATGGTGCCAGCGTGCTTGTTTCCCGCATGGAAGATTAACCTCCTTTCGCCTGGCCTATTTTTCAAAATTTTAGTCTAGTACTGTTGTACCCTTGCTATTGAATGGTAGAATGGTGACGGGGTACTTGTTTTGTGAAATTTCGTATTTAATTTCCCAACTATGTTTTAACTTTTCAGTACAAAAAAGTGGTGAGTATTGACATTTCATTAATGAATATTATACCTAACAACGCTCTAATTATTGACAATACGTTTTGACATGGATTTTTTTGGAAATGGTCTGGTCAAACAGTTTGTTTAGAAATTTAATGCTACCAAGATTAGTTCGTCTGATCTCAAACCTCTCTTTTTCAAAGGCTGCTTTCGGCTGACATAGAATATTTTAATTCTCCCCTCCCCACTGATTTTTGAAGTAAAAACTTCTTTAGCCGCGTCGGGAACTTTTTGACAGTGGAAAATCTTATGGGTTCACGTCACCGACATGCTAGCGCACGCGCAGTGTGCTGTGCGCCTTAGACACTTTTTGGATGGGTGAAATCTCGTGCGTTCGCCTCACCGACATGCTTATAGCAGTATATCTGTAGCTATACAGCTATGTATATCTTATAAGTGAAATTTAATGGGTTTAGTGAAAAGTTCAATGTGTATATACTGTGCATTGTTGAAATAGTGTTTTTGTTTGATTAATATTGAATCGTTTAATTGAAGAATCATTGTGCTATACAATAGTGAGAACTAAATAAATATATGCTTATATTTTTAAGATAAAAAATAAACAACAGAAAATTATTTTAAAGACTCGTATTTATTTTGGCGTTTGAAAATTTTGTGTTATTTATTTTCTAATATTTAACGTCTGCAATGCAGCACGCAATCCGGATTAGTATTTCACAGCTGATTAGACGTTTGCTTCCTACCGTGGTAAAACAGACTTTTAGTTGTTCAATCATATTTTTATCGTGGATTTTGAAATTAAAAATTTTATAAAATCTAATTTAAATTGTCAAAAATAAAGTGCGTGCTTTGCTATTTTTTGCAAAAGGATTATCTATAATTTTATATCATTCGAATTTATTATTATAAATTTACGAAAAAATATTGTTATGGAATTAGGGTTATTTAAAAAAAAAATATCCGTTTTTCATATTCGCTTAGATTCTTGATCCTGATGATGTCTTCAGACGGCATACTAAATTCACTAGAAGCAATGGAGTTAATGTTTCTGATATTGGCGAAATATGCGTTGCTCGTTGCGATTCCGAGACTGGGCAATACATATTAATAGTTGCCGTTTATATTTCGTCAATTGAATACATTTTTTATTCGAAATTTGATGATTAATTCAAAAAAAAAATGTTCTGAAATACTCGAAAAAAGATTTGGCAAAAAATAAGATAATGTACGGATGATTTTAAACGGAAACTTCAATATTAACTTTGCAGATGATAAAAATGTACCAGTAATTTAAGTTCTAAATGAAACAGTTAGTTTAAATACGTTCAATGATCGAAAGTTTAAAAAAACACGAAGCATAAAATTAGGATGGATGCGGTTTTTTCGCCATACTTAGATAAATTTGCATCAAATATTTTCATTTCTTACTTTAGTTACCTTAAGCCTAATGTATCCTTTTTAGAACAAAATGAAACAGTTGAAAGTAAAAAAATCTAAGTATTGTTGAAATTCATGATGACAATGATGCAAACAATTAAAATAATGTTAAAAATCAAGTACATTGAAATTTAAGTAAATACTAATACTATCCATAAATAATATGATTGTATATTTTAATTGTTATTTCAATTGAATTGGATTTATATTTTGTCATGATCTTGTACAGCCCGTAATATATTTAAATAATAAAAAATCATATAAACAATCATTTAGTTGCTGCTCCGTGTGTCAATAGATGTGAAAACCAGATTGATGTTGATAATTTTAATTCAAACATTATGAAATTTCAAATTTTAATACTAAAAGGTTCTAAGTTTTCACTTCTATCGGCAGTCTCTATAACTGCCATTTCTTCTAATCCATGATTTCAATTATTTTTCTTTGTAAATTGCTGGCATGTCTATTCGTTTTGTTGACGTACTCTACGACGTAAGCCGCGCACGAATACTCTTCTGTTATAAATTGAAAGTCTGTATTAGATTTAATCTCTGCTTTTTTCAATTCTCCCACTTCACACACAACACAACGCAAACAAAGCAGAGGCTCCAGCAATTTCATTTAATTTCAAGGATGCAATCCTAATGTTCATTTTTAATCTTAATTTCAAATGTTTTCATCTCTAAATTTAATATCCCAAATCTACCATAGCAAATTTATCAGCAATGTCAACAACCCAACTCTGGAGATAGGGGATTAAGACTTCTTATGAGCTTATGTGCCCCACTGAACATTCTACGTTCAGAAATTTAAATAGAAGAAATAGTTAATTAATTTATAATAATGAACACTGCTACATACAGAGGTGGATTAAAGTAGTTGGAGGCCCCTGGCGGTAAAAGGTTTGAGGCCCATAGGCTCAAGAGTCAAACCACTAAAATAGTGAAAAGAGTCACTTACTTTAAATTCTTAAAATAAAATGTAGTGATTGCAATAAAACTCATCGGCTAAAGAAAACTGTATACAAAAAAATTAAGAACTTACAGTTTGATTTCTCTTTGGGAAATTCATCAATTGTTCTTACCATATCCATTTTGTCCAAATCATTTTATTTTGTATATAATACGGCCATTTCTGTATATATATTTGGGCTTGGGGCCCAAACCTGAGTTTGCAGGGGGCACTAATATTCTTTGTTACGCCACTGGTGGAATTCATCAAGCTTGGGGCCCCTCCCGGTGCTGGGGTCCCCTGGCGACCGCTAGGTCCGACATCCCCTTAATCCGCCTCTGGCTACATATATATATATATATATATATATATAATATATATATATATACAAAATTTCTTTACAAAAGAGAGATGAATTACATGATTAATACTTAAAAGAATATCAATTGCTAGATAACAAGACAACAGCATTTAGAAGGAGATATGAAAGATTGAAATAACACAGTAAAATATAAAAGAATGGATGCTTCAGTATTATCAACATAATATATATATATATATATATATTGTATTGGCATAAGTATAATTTTTACACTAATTTCCCGTTTAAGTCCGACATAATTTCTAAAACTTTATTTCAATCAAATAATTATGACCATTATTTAACCGCCGATTAAAAGTTATAGGATTTGTTACAAGGCCTTCGCAAACACTTTCGAGAACATATTTTAAAACTACCCATAAGTTTCGCAATACTTTTGTAGATCAGCTCCAAATTTTCTTTCATAAACGAAGGTACGACGCAACACCAAATTTGCGTTTTTAATGTCTTCCATTCTATTGAATGGTTGAATAGTTCTTGGAGTGCCGGAGGGAAGCAGGCACACCGAGAGACTCCTATCATGAATGAAATGTGAGGAGACTTTCGTTCGGCTTGACCTTAAACTTTGCTGCATTTATGATCATGAAAAATTACACTTAAGTTTTAAATTAAAAAGAAGGATAAAAATGCTTGAAAATAAAAAATTCCTTTGGGTTGAAAAGACTATTCTGTAAATGAATTAATTAAGAGTGTCATTGGGGTGAATGTATGGAGTGTTGCTTTTGAACCGGTTTGAGCATTACGTCGATCGCGATCGACCGGTGAACCACCAAGACATTTTGGGGTGACCGTCTAAAAATTGTACCAGTTAATAATTTTATACGGAACATTCAAGATAGACTGACAGTACGTAGACTAAGCCTTCTAATGACTATAACAATATAAAGTAACTTTAGATAAAAAAAATTTATTTTAAATGTATTTTTTTTAAATTGTTTCATAATAATTATATTATTTTACATAATTATATATATATTTGGGGCTATTATTATAAAGTGTGTATCTTACGTTTTGCTTTAAACGTGGTTTAAAAAGTGTTTTTTTTTTATTTTAGTTCTTTAGGTATATTCCGTCCTTGTTATTAAGTTATAATAAAAACCTTTTCCTTACATCACACACCTACGACATTGGGGCAGCAGCGTACACAAGAATTTTAAAGAGTAGGGTGTCGAGTAATGAAGGTCTATACCATCCTTGTATCATACCCAATACTCAACCAAACATATTTTTTGGATTTTGTCCATTGTCGGAAACAAAAAACAGCAACAATAAAAAAAATTACTTAATAAATAATTACCGTGAACACAATAAAAAATTACTGACATCAAATACTTATTACATTTTATATACTTGGGACTATAATGAATTGAAATAAAACTGAAGGGTTATGAGGGAGGCTCCGTACCCGTAAATTCCTCCTCCTCCCTTAAGTGCGCCACAAACACTGTGTGCACCACATCGCCTTCAAAAATTAGAAGCAGCCCCCCCGCAAATGTCAGCCCTGCTGAATTAGAATTAATGCAGTACTATATCGACCGCTGCGAAGAGCAACAGTTTTTACCTGTGCGATCTGCTACCCTGCATACAATTCTAAAAATTATTTGCTTTATATAAAAAAATAGTTGAGTAAGAAAAGTGGTAAAAAGTGACGCTTAGTTCATAAGCATTATTAAGTATTGCATCTAGTAAATAGTGTAATAGCAAGTGCCATATCTAAATTTTATTTATTCTAGTAAAAGTTGGAAATTTTTTGACTGCATGTAGAAGTTGTACTTTGCATTCATAAGAAGAGATCTATAATGCCTAAGCTCTCATAGCAGGGCCCAAACAAAGCGCCATCTGTCTCTTGGTGATTATAAGTTCCTCTGATACAAACTTTTTTGTAAAATTATTTTACCATTACCTAAAGCTTATGCTTAAAAAAAAACCTAAATATTCTAATCTTTTTTATGTGTCTTTAAAATTAAGAAGAAAATAACACGGATATGTTTCGACTTTGTACCTTCAGTTTAAACATGTTCATTTTTTCTACAAATGGCGTTGCTATAACCCAATAAGGAAAGGTTAAACTAGATACACACATAATTCGTACATGAAATAAAATTAATTATAAATATATGTCAAATTTATTTTTATCAGCTCATTTGCTTTTGATTAGATCAGCTTTTTGATTTGCTATTATCATTTTTTCCAACCGATAAATCTATTTACTTTTTAATATTCGAAAGTGATTTTGTATACAGTCGGCGGTAACGCTTTCAACAAACGGAAAAGATGCATAGCAGTTGTCATCATTTTCAATTGAAATCAGATTTTCCAACTGTTATTGAAGTTGCGGTCTCCCAGTTAAGCAGCAACCCAATGGCCCAATAAGCTGCATCACGGTTTTAGCTACAAAATTAGAATATTTGCTTCTTCGGCCGTTCTAAGGTCCACTAAAATTTCACATCTCAAAATTGCATGACAGAGACTTTAGAACCCCCTTTTATTTTGCGTTTGCCATGCTCTCTGTCTATTCACACTAGCGCCTCTCAAGACAATTTTATTTTCCTTCGAGGTACCCAAAGACAACTTTCTGTGCAACATTTAAATAGTTGTAATATATATATATCTATGTATGTATATATATA
>BMAO01031063.1:0-28431 GCA_019973975.1 Trichonephila clavata | reverse complement strand
ACAGAACTAACACCTGCTCTTATTTTTGACTGTCCTACTATTCTTACTGCTCTATAAGAAATAGGGGTCCTGTTTTCGTCAACAAACCTCTATGTGGATAATATTGAACAGATTGCCAGAACAGTCATCTGGGCTCATGGTACTGTGGGATTTAGTCCCGTCATGGACACGACATCATCATCTCTTACCACTTATCGAACAGTAAAGCAAACATTACATATATGATAAATGCTTTAAATAATTTGTTTGTTTGTTTTTACAGGATGTAGCAACCATCCTAACAAATCTACAAAGATTTTCTTTGGCGTTTCCCCAATACAGTCTTGTCGGTGGCCTCACAGATCTCAATGAGAATCAAATACGGACTGAAATATTCGATCAGTTTGGACAAGATGTATATGTTTCGCCATTCAGCTGGACATCACTTGGACCGAACTTCGTCGCCCTTTTTGTACAAGGGATCATCTTTTTCCTTCTCACTGTCCTTCTTGAAATTTTACCTCTAAATTATTGGTGCCAAAGGTATATATAATTCTAATGTTTTTAATAGATTGTAGAATGTAAAATTTATGAGTATGTTACAGAATCAAGAACTTGGTACAGATACATTTTTTGTTGTGATTTCATGTCATGATAGATTTAACATTTTAATTTGGACACGGAAAATAGTAATTTTTCCAAAGGTGGCAATTAAAAAGTTGCGCAAGTGAGATACGTGAAACTTAAGATCAGCGATACTCAACGATCAGCGAAACTTTAGACAGGGATACCCGCGGCCCGCATGCGGCCCACCGAGCCTTTTTAAGCGACCTGGTCATGACCCATTGCTCTGTATATAAGAAATTCTTTTATTTAATACAATGCACTAAAAATTGGTGGGAAATTCTTTGACAAGAAATCAAATATATCAATTTTTTTTTATTGTTGATTTCATACGGCCTACTAATTGATATTCTTTTTTTTTATATATTTGTAACAGTTACGGTTAGTGCTAACAGACAACAGCGGTGTAGTGACAATTTTATGGGTTGAACTAATTTTGAACAATCTTTCATAACTTGCAAGCGAAAAATATTCGAACGATTTTGAGATTGACTGTTTTGCAGTGAAAAACAAACATGGATCAATACTTGTTTGATTTGTTACGAAAGTTCTGTATTTAAAAAATACCAATAAACAGGGATCATTCAATGACACTTTTTCTCTTTCAAGAGGTGATAAATAGGCTTTATTGAATATTTTTTGCTACAGCAGCAAAGTGACTTGTCAGTGGTAATGTCACAGTAGTAACAAACATATCCTAAGAGGTTTTTTATATTATTGGTAATCATATGAAACCGTTTACTGATGCAAAAATTGTGAAGGAGTGTTTCTTAAATTCTTTTAATTTAGTGTTAGTGGCAAAAATAATAAAATGTAAAAAAATAGTTATTAAAAAAAGCAAAACAGGAGTTATAATATTTTGATCAATTTTCCATATTTTAAATTTCCAATGTTATGTTGGTCTTAAACTACTTCTCCCCCCCCCCCGTTTAACCTTATGTTGAGGCCCACGTGAAATAGCTAACCTATGTATGCGACCCACGTGAAATGGCTGACATGTGTATGCGGCCCGGTAGAAAAAAAGGTTGAGTACTCCTGCTTTAGATAGAATGATTCTAAACTTTAACATGTTGCTTCTGAATCTGTTCTCTGTCTGATAAAATCTTTTAGTTTTTTTTAAAAACCAAAATTATTTAATCGTCAGGGCAGTGAAAATAAGTTTCAATATTGCAAAAACATTGTTTTTGGTAAAATTTTTGCTTCATTTAAAAATTTATAATTCTAAGTTTATTTTATTCAAAAACTTAAAACTAAAAAAAGAAAAAAAATGGCAATTTTTTTTTATTTTTAAATCTTTACATTAGAATTGAAATGCACTGCACAAAGTTTAAATTTTTAGTCATACAATTTTTTTTTAAATTTTCATTTCAAAAGATCTTTATTTGTTTCTGTCTCTGTAATTTTTTTTCAAAGTTTTGAAATAAATAAATTATATTTTACTGTTGAAACTAAACAAACATTATTGAATATTTTGAAAATGGATCTTTTGATCAAAAACATGTGGAATTTCTATACTCATTTGAGCTTTATGATAAATTTATAATAGTTGTAATACACAATCTCTAATATGTACTACGAAAGAACTCTAACTGTTGTCCTTCTATGTATAGTTTTGCTGTTCTTTTAGCATAACTTTTTTGGATACTTTGTATTATAATTGTCCAGCAATTTCACCAAGACGTCACCAAATGCAGCGATATACAGCCTACAGTGGAAAGCCGTTCCCCGCATGTTGAAACATAATACGACGACAAAATTTGGCGATATCTTTTGATTGGGCAAAATTGGTCAATTGTATAACCTTTTTTTTTTTTTGTAGGAACTACAACTTTCAAAATATCAGCGCAATCTTTCCGTATTTTATATTTTTATGTATCATAATCAGTGGTGTAACGTACACCCCCGCATCGCGGGGGGCCCAAAGACTGACTGCCGCCAAGTACCTACCCTTTGTAAAATCCAACGTGGGGGCCCAAAACCTGACTTTGCAGGGGGGCCCAACTCTTCTCCTTTACGCCACTGATCATAATATATCTCTCTAAATAACAATAGTTAAATTTTCATCAATAATATATGAAAAATATTAGTTTAAAAAGCAATATTAATATTTGCATTCATTTTACAGCATTCAAATAAGTTAGAAGATTGAGATACTGACTTGTATGAGTAACGACTATTTCCATTCTCTGCTATGATTTTGGTTCAAAATTATCAAGTCCATTGCTAATAACATTCGTATTAATTAAGATCAGTAATTTCACTACATTATTTCAATTATATAAGGCAAGAATTATACTTCATCTAATCACAATACTTTTCATTTAAAGCAGTTTCTTGTAGAAAACTGTGCGCAAAAATCTACATTCCTTATATTTTTAGGCTTTTACTATTCTCTGAAAATTGAGTTGCTTTGTTTCTCTGAATAGATATGAAGAGAAATTGTTTCTTTTTGTGACTTATTAACAAAATAATGAAACAATTCTATAATTATTTACAAAAATATATTTGTTGTTAATAACTTTAGTTCATAACTTTTAATTATTCTAGACTTTTATATTCGAGAAAACATAAGCAGCGGAGGAAGATCGAAACTAATACAGATGATCTATCGAAAGAATTACTGCAAATTCAAAATGTCTCTCAAGTAAGATATCATCAGTTTACTTTGGCTGCATCATTTCTAAATTATTCGTTCTTAGGGTATTTGTATCTGTTTTTGACGCTTATTTTTTATATTATAAACATCATACAGTAGAATCTGTTTTTGTGCAATTTTATTTTTGTACGATTTTTTGTGTGTGTGACCTTTTTTTATGCGGTTTATGAATTTATACGGTTTTAGCGCCACTGTAATGTTTTCCATCAATGTACATACACTTCAAGACGCTCTGTTCATTGGTTATAAACAGTTTCTCGACAACACACGTTCAACTGCTTTCACTCAACGTGCTAGCAGCACGAACTTGATTGAAGACGAAACTTTCAGTGACAGTATTATCAATAATTTGATAGATAATGAAGAACAAGAAGAACCAGATTCTTTGAGAATGGATAAAATATATTCAGGGATCCAGCTTTTCAACAAATCGGAAAAGCATTTTCTTAAAATAGATAGCAATTCTGAAAGGAGTTTGAAATTCTAAAAAGAGCTTCCATCATGCATATCTGGTTATCGTGACGTTCACAAGCAACTGACCAGCCAACTACCGTCACAAAGACTTATTGCTTACTATATGGTGCCAAAAAATAAATCAATTGAAATTGTATCTTCAAGTGACGAAAGCGATTTTGAACTAATTCATCACAGAAAGATGCACGCTTTGGATTACGATGAGTTGCAGTGAATTAATTATGTGCATTTTGAAAATTCCTCCATGTATACAATGAGAAATTAAATGTTTTTAAAATGTTTCCATGTGAAATTTAATTATTAATTTTTTTGGAAGTACCTCTTCATGAGTTTCGTAAATAATTGGCAAACTTTTTAAGTGCAACCTTTTTTTTAAGCGGTCCTTCTCCGCAGCAAAAAAAAAAAATAATAATAATAATCTGTAGTATATCAACAAAGTTATTAGTTATATGTATTAAGGATAATTAAATTAAACAAATTTAAATTGCCTATACAACTTTTAACTTTTATTTTTCCGTTACATCTTCAAGTATTAAATTTAGTACCCACTTCTTTCGAGGAACAGATGGCCCTAAGCAGAACTTTTATACCCGACCATTAATTTTTATAGCCCTATATATCAGCATTAACTTTCAAGTATAACCCATAACTAAAAACGGTACTTAGACACATCTGGACATAAGTGTAAGCCACTTGGATTTTTACTTTGGCGTCGGTCTCTCTCAGAGAAAGAACCTGTAGATAGAAAGCTGAATAAAGACCATGTTTAAGAAAGTTTAATTTTGACTCGGAACATGACACACATGTATGTATTTATAAAGAGTTTTCGCATTTTTTGTGCGGTTTCTTTTTATACGCCCCCCCCCTCCCTATTTACCGCACATTAATAGGTTTTACTGTATCTAACTTTCAAAAAACTCTAGTTATGTATAAAAATATATATTTACTTAAAGCTAACATATTAATACTTAAGATCATTCTATTAATACTTAGTAATTTAATAATTAGCATTTTTGTTATCTCTGTATGGAATATAAATAAGACTTAGTAACCGCATGAGACAGTAAAGTGCACTGATTATTTTATGCTATAGAAATCGGATTCTCGTACATTTCCAAGTAAAAGTGTTTTTTATTCATTTTTTTTTTTTACTTGCATACCTTCTGCAGCGGCCTTGATGAAAACTAAAATGCATTAGATATATTATGAAACTCAATTAAAAATGCTTGGGAAGCGACGAGGCAGTAAAAAGTACAATGGTGAAACTACATTTGAACTATTTCTTTCGCCATGTCGTTATAAAGTAAATCCATTAAAAAAGTATTACATGTTCTTTACGTATTATAAATATAATGAGTATGATAAATAAGAAGAAAATAATTCATTTGCAATCAAATATAAATTTTAATTAATTTCTAATTAAACGAATTAGGAAAATTTAGAAGAAAAAGATAAAAATAATTGAATAATTTTCTTAATAAAAATTTTTTTATATACCATGTTTTCATAACCATTTTCATGCATTGTCATCCACTTCTGAGCTATAATCCAAAGTTCAAGTCTCTAGCTCATCGGGAAGTTAGTTTAAAATAATTACAAAATTCCACCCGGAATTTTGAAAGTAATACAAGAATTTGAGAATTGATTTTGAAAATAATACAAGAAAGCGAGTTTATAAAAAAAACATGGTAACCTGGGCCCCCTCTTTGACCCCAGAGCCACGAAATTTTATACGTAGACGCAACTCGACCCATGCTATCGACAGGTGGTCTTTGTTTGTGTAAATTCGTGTCAGTTCCAGAGTTATGGGGCCATTTATCGAAATCGGCGCCTTCCTCTTCGAGACTAGAACTTTTTTTCACATTTTCATGCATTGTCATCCACTTCTGAGCTATGGGCCAAAGTTCAAATCTCTAGCTCGTCGGGAAGTTATTTTAAAATCAATTACAAAATTCCTCCCGGATAGACAAGAAAGCGAGTTAATAAAAACATGGTAAAATGTATTAAAAGATTATTTATTAAACATTCAACCAGAATATGTAAATTAAAATATAATGTATAAAATGTTACTTATATATTTTACTTTCCTAGCATTGATTACATGTGTAAGAAATGTAGGATTACCGTATCACGTGGGAATTGTGCCAAAGCTATTATAAATTAGAATTATTTTCTTCTTGATTTAAGAAATTCCTTTTAAAAAATAAATGTTCAGTGATAATGATTGAATGAGAGATGTTATAGTATATTACATTTTTAATGTACAGAAAAAATAATAATATGTAGTAAAAAAATGTCCATAATTTGTTTCTAATTTGCTTAAGCCTTTGTTCAAAAATTGCTTTACAATTACAGGTATACCATACCAAAGCGGGTTGCAGATATGCGGTGGATAATTTGACATTAAGTGTTCCTCAAGGAGAAGTTAGTATATGAAAATTTTCAAGCCTTTATAAATAAAAGAGATTTAATTCTATCACATTTTTCAAATTTTATATAAACACATACAATGTTAATATTAAAAATATAATACATGCATATATAAATATATATTATTTAAGGGTACTTAAGAATTATACCATCGACCGATTTCGTCAAATCGAAAGATATTGCCAAATGGCGTGATATGCAGCCAATAGTGGAGGCAATCATTATGTTCAAACACAATAATAATGAGGACAGCATTTGGTGACATTTTTTGAATTGGCGACGTTTTTGGATTCGGCAAAGTTGATCGCTGGTATAACACGTAAGTACCCATTTAAGAAATGAAAAAATGATGACCTAAATTTTTACTATTAGATAAAAAAAAATTATATTATTTACAATCGAACCCCGATTTAACGAATTCATCGGTACTGAACATTTCATTCATTAATTCAGGATTATTTGTAATATCGGAGTCCAGAAAATACAAATTTTTGCTCTTACCTTTTGCAAATTCTATTATAAGGAATAATACAAAAAATATTTATAGTTAGAAATTGCCCATTTTATTCAGCAGCTAAAAATACTATTAGCGAATTATTAAGCTCCAATTAATTGGAAATTTTAAATACTGACTACTAACTAATAAATGTTTGACAATCTTTTTGATTCCTGACCCGAAAGAGCCCTTTTTCGACTCTATGCAGAGAAGAAAATACTGCGTCATTTCTATCCTGTTACATGAAGCATTTTTTCACAGTTTCCAAACAATATAAAAGGCAAGAATTTTAATAAGGATTTCAAAAAAGACTTTCCTGTTCTATTCAAAACTCACGCGATAGGTTACACTAAGAGCTCATCTGCATCTGTAAAGTGTAAAGGGCTGCACCTTTACCCATCGAAATGCGCTGCTCACAAGAAAGTCTTTTTCAGTTCCGGACTAAAAGGGTATGTCATTTGAAAAGAAATCTCCAGTTGTTTCTAATCCAAACTAATGGGAAAAAATGTTTTCGTCTGTTGAAATAATTCGTAAATTCGGTGTTTATTATTCGTTAAATAAAGGTTTTTGCCTTCATTTTGTGACGGATCTATACGCGGTTCTACTAATCCCTTCAATTCTCTTTAAAGAAAATGTTTATTTCAACCAACTTTAACTTTCATCGAGTAAGGAAACGTGATTAGGTATATTATATAAATTCTGTTTTCGCGAGTTTGGAGTTGACATGTTGGAGTTGGCACGCTGGAGGAGTTGACACGTAGTAGTTGACGCGTTGGAGTTGGCACGCTGAAGATGATACGTTGGAGTGTGCAAGTAGGAGTTAACATAAAGTCCGCGAGTTAGTTGAAGATTGAAAAGGAGTGGAATTAGTTAAAGTTTACAGAGCGTGGAGCCAACGACATTGAGCAAGCCGAAGAGAGCACCTGCAAGTTTCCAGTATAGGATCAGATGCATAAAAAGTTCAGGTACTGTGAGTTTGATTAAGTAGAAGCTATTTTAATTAGTGCGTGACGTAGTTATATTTGAGCGTATTTAAGCTGTCTTAGATTCAGTTGAGGGTCTGTAGTAGTATCCCCGTGTTATAGAATCTCACCTCCGCGCTCTACTATATATTATCTACCTTAATTAGAATTGTATTGTGTCTGATTAATAATTGGAATTAATAAATTGATTAGATTGAAATCATGTCTGTAGGGATTATTCAGTCTCTCCCACACATCTATCCGGGTTTACAGGTAGAAAAGAGGGTTCAGATGTAAGCAGGAACCAACCGCTATCACAATTTTTAATAGAGAAAAGGAAACATTAGTTAAATAGCGAAGTTCATTAAATCATTGGGTACGACTGTATATATATATATTTCCAAAATATAGAGCAGAGAAATATCTATGAATCCTGCGTTCCTACATATTTGAAATAAATGCATGTTTCAATACAAATTCCTTCATTGTTTCAATTCTTCTGTGTTTTTTAAGGACGATATAAACAAAATGTTTTTACAAAAGCATAAGCAGCATTTAACAATCGGAAATAGTGTTTCATTCATTTCATGTTCTTTCATGAAACTTTATTCGTCACTGCATATTTGTGGTTTAAGTTAAATATTTATTTTTAGTGCTTCGGATTAGTTGGAGCAAACGGAGCAGGGAAAACAACGTTGTTCCGTCTACTCATCGGAGAAATCAGACCTACAAATGGAAAAATTATATTCACTGGCTTACAGTAAGTATTGAAATAGATTGTTTACAAGCTCTCAATGCTCCATCACATAGTACATGCATAGGTAACAGAAGCAATCTTTAAAAATACTAAGTACAATTAAAACTAAACAAAAATTTAAGTCCTAGAGTAACCACACACAAAAAAAATGTAAATAAAAAAAATTGTAAAAAAAATTTTTAACGTTCATAAGCAAACCGAGTTTTTAAATTCGGTAGCCAGTTACGGTCAGAGCACATAACAAGTTTTAAAAGATATCTGAGCGAATCCAAAAATAGACAGAATGGCATTGTATATTCTACATTTTCAATTCATTTACATGAACATCAATTCGCCGTTGTATAGTTACACTTAAAAAGGTATAATCGTATATTCTAACAAAATCAAATAACATTTTGACTGTACTGCACAAGCTTAAACTACAATATGCTTTGAACGCCGTACACAGACATGGCAGTCTGTTCAGATGAATCACGATTCTGTTCTGCCTGCATCATTACGTTAGTCATATCCAAAGGCATCGCGGCAAGAGATTGTAAGACTTATGCACGCCATTCCATCCTTCATTTGGTATGGTTCAAGAAGTCACATTGAGTTTTATTCTCGTATCTATATACATTACCGATATATTCAACAACAGCCACTTTGCCTCAAGTTTTTGAGCCTGTTACTATCACTTGCCTTCAAAGCTTGCTTGATTGCCGCTAAATTTTAACTGGACAATAGAAAACCACACAACTTTTAATAGATTATCAATGCTTACTAGATTGCATTGCTTCTTTGACTCGATCGTTCTAACTTATCACCAATTACAAGTGTGTGATTGGTGAATGTCAAGCGACTCGCCTGGTTCAGCAAACACCAGCCGCTGCTATGCCATATTAAGTAACGAATGCAAGTAGCATGGATTGACATATCCCAAGAATAAATCCATTATTTATTTGAATGCCCAGAAGCTTGCAGTAATTATTGAGTCATGTGGTTACGCAAAAAAAAAAGATAACAAAAGATTTTTTTAGCTCCGCAAGTCGAGCTGGGGTTGTTACTTCAATCATCTCACCCATTTATTTTAAGTTATTTGTCCAATAATTCTAATTTTGGAAGGCCCAGATGTATAATTTAAATTCAATATATTTTTTCTAGGTCCAAAGTGAATAAGAAACATCAGTTTGTGGGTTACTGTCCGCAGAAAGATGCTCTTGATGGGCTCCTCACTCCAAGACAGCATCTCGAAATTTATGCGGGTCTCAGAGGAATCCAGTCTACGGAAGTGGCTCAGGTAAAAGTTGATACAAAAATCGGTAAAATCCTAGCACAGCACACTGCTGTATTTGGCGACAAAAGTTTTTCGCCAAATGGCACCAAGTAAAAAACCACGTTTTTCAAAATGGCGTAAGAGACGTAAACAAGAGGGAAAACATGGTTTTCAAAATGGCGTCAAGAGACGAAAAACATCGAAAAAACGTGGTTTCTAAAACGGACAACATAGGAAACATAAAATCAAAAATAAGAAATTAAATGCACATTTCGAGCATCCATTACAAAATTCTATCAATCCTTCATTCACACAAAAAAACAATCAATACTTTCTTACCTTTTATTCAGAAAAAAATCCATCCGTCATGTTTTTACGAAGAAAACGTGGTTTCTAAAACAGCTTCAACAAGAAAAAACTGAAAAAGCGTCGCTTCTAAAACGCTACAGTGGCAAAGAAATCCAATATGAATGCCTTAGGCTGATGAACTAACGATCTCCATTTCTCTCAAAAACAAATTATTTTCATATTTCGGACATCCATACCTACCGAAATATTTTCAATCGTTCACTCATTCACAAAGCAAGCATTCTTACATCTTTCATTCAAAAGAAAAAATATCCATTCATCGAGCTTCTAAAAAAAAAGTGGTATCCATAAGGGCTTGTAGAAGAAAACAGAAAAACCCTTTCTTCTAAGATGCAATAGTGAGAAAAAAACATCGTCCAAATTGAATTTATCAACGCATCTTCCCTTCTCTCTTTCAGCAGTTGTTTCATTTAAAAAGAAAGAAAAAAATCAACTCATTCCTTCAATTTCAGCTTTCTAGAAAAATCTTACACGTCTTCAAGTTGACCATCAGAAAAAAAATGACCGCTGTCCAAAAAATCCGGTCCGAATAGGGTTACTATTCCCTAAATTTTGCAGGGTTACCATATTGTAAACTTTATCGCCAAATATTTTGACGCCAAAAAATTTGTCGCCAAGAAGTGTGCTCTGCTAGGATCCACCATAATTATAATTTTTTCCTTTCCCAGGTTGTCGAACGCAGTCTGAAAAATCTAGAGTTAGAAATTCACGCCGATCGTCCAGTTCAAAAGCTTAGTGGCGGTACGAAAAGAAAGTTGTGCACTGCTATAGCTACCTTAGGGGACCCTGATTTAGTGCTCTTGGTAAGTTGTCTTTCAATTATGAAACATTTGAAAGAACACACAATACGTTTTATACTTAGTCTTTTCCTTTCAAAAAAGGGGTTACATCCCGATTTGAGAATTAAAATTGTAATATTGTTAAATATATACCCATTTATAGAGCAAAAATATATTTTTACGTATTTTCTAAGAGTGAAAAATTCCTTATAATTTTTTTAATATATTACCCATAAAATTAATTTTTAAAAATAAACTCTTATATAAGTTAATATAAGTAGTAATTATTCATTAGATATAAGAAGATATTTATTATTGATCACAAATTAAAATTATTAGGAATTCAGTAACAATTTTTAAGTAAAAATTTTTTATTTCTAATGAGCTGTGCGAATTGGTGTTTTACCATTGCAGACCTAGTACGTTCCCCGGAAGCTGGTATCTCTTTTAGGGCGGCACCATATAGGCTGATACCAATCGCCGCAAGTAATTTTGACCCCCAGAGTGAGGCACCTGAGCTCAGACGATGCGAATCTGTATTAGGATTTAATTTTGCCGAAAGCGCCCAAGCCAAATAGACACTCTAGGGATCTTTTACGTGCCAAATAGTCATACGACACTGCCGCTGTTGATTTTCTGCATAATGAAAATACACCGACTTGGGCCGGAGTCGAACCTGCAACCTTAGGTCCAGAAGGCCAGCGACAAACCAACCACACCACCCAGCTGTCCTTTTTTTAAACAACATTTATGTTCGGATTTTTGCTTATTATGCAAATAGCATTACATTTTAAATTCAATGCAATTGAATTTTTTTTTTCAATGAGCAATTTAAGTATTAAAAAGTTTTGTGTTACCATTTCCTCTTTTTTTTTCCGTAATGATTTCGATAATTGGTCTTTAAGAATATTACTTTTTTCCATTTTCTTTACATACTTTAGAGCTGAAAAAAATATCAATCGTTTGTTAGAAATATCTTTGAAAAATATTATGCAAAAAGTTTTACATCACAAATGTTTGAAACAACTAGCATGAGAGTACTCAGTTTTAAATCTGTCATAATTAGGGATCTTTCAAGCAAAATTTAATGTAGGAAGATCAAATGAGCAAAATAAAAAAAATCGACATCGATATTCAGAAAATTATTTATATTAAATTTATAAACCTTGAAATTCAATTCCTTTGAATCATTATGATTGAATTGTGACTAATATATCGATGAGAATTGTGAAAATTACTAATATAATCTTTTTGACACATTTTAATCGATTAGTTTAATTGAATGAGCCCATATATAATTATCGATTACAATTACAAAAAAATTACCTGAATATACATGATTTTAAGAGGGTCCGGCACATGAATTTTTGAAAAGATCGATTTTGACTTTTTTTATATTTTTGTGAAGTTTAAACATTTCTGCTTAAAATGATATATGATATATGGAAATACAATAATTAGAAGTATTTTTATTTATTTTTTAAAGGGAAGCTACACTTTCCTTGACGAGTGACAGGTGCTCCTCTAGGAGCACCTATCTTTCATCATGCTTAATTTTTCGATGACAACGCGATTTGTTTTGTCTACAATTAGTATAACCTTTGTTTTACACATAAATAAAACGATTTTTCTTTGAAGAAAGGAAAATACAATTCAGCACAGTTATTTTTTTTTTTCGTTTGGTTTGTTGTAAAATGGGATTATTCTTGCTTGAACTTGTTAATTGTGAATTCTAATTTATTTATCCAGATTTTTTTTCTGTTTAATCCACATTTTACATTAAATTATTTATCAGTATTTTATTAACGACAAAATTGTGGGGAGATCTAAAAAAATATTTAAAAAACTCAAAAATGTCGGCTTTCAAAAAATGATTGCTCAAAATGTTCCAGCTATTACATCAGACAGCACAGAAACTGTTAATCAAAGTGCTTCAAAGCGAAAACTTATTTCAAACAACAGTTTATATGAAGATATGGAAGGAAGTAATGAAAAAAATGTTTTAATAGAATTAAATTTATTGAACTTTGCTGTTTGTAAAAATTGAGGCCATTGATCTCATTGGAGGTTTCTAAAAGAGTTGGAATTGTGTATTACATGGAACTTTGTTGTAGTTTTTGCACAAAAAAACATAGTTTCCATACATCAACTAAATTGAAGAATAAAACTAAACTTTTCCACTCAAATATCAGATTAGTATTTGCTTTCAGATCTATTGGAAGAGGTCGTTCAGATGCAGAAACATTTTGTGGACTTATGAATTTGCCATCTCCACCTAAAAAATTCCGTACTTTTACAAAATTGTTGTTCGACTCTTCTAAATTAACCTGTGAAAATTCAATGAGAAATTCTGTTAAGGAGGCAACACGAATAGAAGGTAGCCGTGACATTGCTGTTGCCTTAGATGGTTCATGGCAGAAAAGAGGATACCAGTTCCTCAATGGTATTGTTACAGCTACGAGTGTCGATACTGGAAAAGTTATTGACTTTGAAGTGTTTTCGAAACATTGTCGGTGCAAAACTGCAATTAATTCTGTTCATGAACCATCATGTATTGCCAACTATAGTGGAACAAGTGGAGGCATGGAAGTGAAAGGTGTAACGGCGATATTTGAAAGATCCGAAGCTCATTATGGCATTCGTTACACAAAATATTTGGGCGATGGAAATTCAAGAGTTTTTTCATCAATACTTGCCCTAAATCCTTATGACACTCAAGTGGAAAAATTAGAGTGCGTTGGGCATATCCAAAAGCGTATGGGTACCCGTCTTTTGGATCTCAAAAGGAAAAACAGAGGAAAAAAATTAACGACTCACCGACATTTTAATTTCAAAAATTCAGAGGTATTATGGTATGGCCATTAGAAACAATATCAATGATTTACGCAACATGAAAACTGCTGTTTGGGATATTTATTTCCATCTTTTGTCTACAAATGAGAGCCCTCAATATGGATTGTGTCCCTCGGGTACAAATTCATGGTGCAAGTTTCAAAAAGCAAAAGCTGAATTTAACGAAAAGCATTATGACCATAAAAAACACACACATGGGTCATCTTCCCTCATGAATAAAACTAAGCCAATTTTTAGAGATTTAGCTGACCCTAGGTTATTAAAAAAATGTCCACATGGAAAAACTCAAAACCCCAATGAGTCAATATGGTCAGTCATTCCAAAGTCTACGTTTGTGGAGTTAAAAACTCTAAAATTAGGGGTAAACATGACAATTGCACAATTCAATATGGGTCATGTAGCCAAATTAATCATTTTAAAACATTGTGGTATTGAACCAGGTTTAAATTGTGTGTACTGCTTTAAAAAATTAGATGCACCTAGGATTCGTGTAGCCCAACGAAAGCATCTTGAGATACAAAAAAAAGGCTAGATTGCTAAAAATAATGAAAAAATGAAAATTAGAAGAGTCTTTTGTAGAAGCAGAGGGCAAAGAAAATGTTTCTTATGCTTCTGGAAAGTATTAAAAAGGTAAATCGTCAAAAATTACAAATTTTTACTTTAAAGCCTGTTTTCTCAAAATGCAATATTTTTCCCTTTATGTACCTTTCTCTCAGAAACTAATTAATGCAGGGTCCTAAAATTCTCAGTTAGTATATTTTTTAACATGTTTACACATTTACATGGAGGGGATAAGGATATCTAGCAAACTTTTTTAGATAACGTCTTTTTAAACTAAATTTCAGGAGGGGGGAATTGGACAATTTTTTAAAAATTCATAATTATTTTAATTTTTAGTAAAAAAACAAAACCCTCCACTAATGTCTTATTGATAGTACATATAACCTACTGTAAAAATTTCATCTATGAGAAGCAAGTAGTTTCTGAGAAAAAGGTGCATAAACTTACGTAATTTAACATGGACTCCTATTGGAAGTGCCGTACCCCCTTGGGAACCAGGACATCATATACTTTCAAAAAATCGATTTTTCAATTTTAGTTCTAAAAAATAGTGCATATTTTTCTGAACCTAAAAATGTATAATACTTATATGATTGTTGATGAAATAGCCCTAAAATATGAAAAATAAAAATGTAAACAAATGACCACGCCCCTTTTGACCCATAGTTTTTTCACTTTTTCTCAAAAGCATATTTTTTTTGCATTTAGGTACATTTTTAAAAAAAACTATTGCACTATAAGATTCCAGATTTTTTATACTTCTATACAAGATGCCTATGCTTATAGTGAACCTAATTTTTTTTCTATTAAAATAGTGCCTAAATTTTTAAAAATGGTTTTATGCATAAAAAAAGCAAAAAATAAAAATTTCCCAAATTTTAAAGTTTTATAATTTTTTTAAAGAAACTATACTAAATTTTCACTAAAAAAATAGGTTCACTGTCTTTTGTGTATTGTTTTATATGTGTGTAAAAAATATTTTGTATAAAAAAAAGATACTTTTTTAAAAAATGGTACCTAAACATATGTATGTATTCTGAGTAGGAAAAAAAAACTTTTGAACTAAAAAGTTATTTTTGTAGTTCTACAGAATAATTAAATTATCTTTATTAAGAACATAAAATATCTAAGCTCTATTGAAAATTTTAAAAGATATATGTCTCATAAACAAAGGGTCTTAATTGTGGCATTTTTCACTTCCGAGCATGCCCTGGTTCCCTTAAAAGGGCAAATTTTTAAATGAATATGATGCATGTAATTAAATACTTCATTTACTCATGAATTTATAATATGCCTTTTCATGCGACACTTATCGTTTGACATTCTATGAAGTCAATTTTCACTTGATGCTTAAAGAATAACTGTTTTAATGAAAACGAAAATTATTTTTAGTGGACAGAGTAACAGATACGAACAAAATCTTTTAAACTACTTTGCTATTTTGAAACAAGGTTCATTACGAAAACTGAAGTAATTATCCTGACAATGTGTTGGATATAAATAAAACGACTGCTACTTACGAATTTAATTTAACGACTGAAACAAATGACGAGAAGCCCGCCAAGAGAATCAAGAGAGCGCCAACAAGGATTAAATTTAGGATTATTTTTCAGATAAAAGTATTCCACTATTAATGTATCATACCTCATCATCGAAAGTGAGAATTGTAACTGGATTTTTTTCCAATATTGCATATTTTATTCTTCAACGAATGACTTTGTAATTTTATATTTTAAAAAGAAAAATAGTTCAAAAGCTCGTGTGTCTAAATTTTAAATCAAAGAGTGCCAGCATTATAATGACAAATATATATTAGCATCGAGTGTTTTTCTGAATAACTAAATATTAAGCTAAACTCGGTGGCGCAACAGCCTATGGAGGGCCAAGGCCTCCTGTGCCTATTGCAGTTTTCGTGACCTAGCGCACTGAGGAGCATGAGTAGATGTTCCGGTGAGGTGGTCGGTATGACGCGAAACCGTCAGTGTTTAGTTCCCAAGCAAGCTTGGTACTCATTTATCGACCCACTGAAGGAATGAAAGGCTGAGTCGACATTGCACCCACAGACTGGTATTTTTTTTCAATTCTTACTATATATTAGTTCACTCTCCCCTATATATATATATATATATATCTTGTTCAAATTTTAAATCGTTAATAAAACACTTTCTATTCATCCAATCAAGTTCAAATACATTTTTTAAAACTTGTAGTGGACGACACTTGATGTTAATACACGTTTTTCAAACATTAATTCATTAATTAAATTTAAAAATGAATAATGAATTTTTAGAGGAATACATAGATATTGGTTCTAAAAAAGTTTAAAATGGAATTCAGATTATAATACATTGATTTTTTTTTTTAAATTATGGAATAAAGAAACGAATTTGCGTCGCCCATCCGGTATAGTGGTTAGCGACGCTGACTGCTGTGCCGTAGGGCCTGGGTTCGAATCCCGGAGAAGGCATGGATGTTTGTAAATGTATAGTGCCTTCGCGGCATGGGGTACTCTAAATAGCCGTCGAGCCGCATGTCCTCTCGTGAGGTTGGTGGAAGGGGAAGAGAGATGGGAGGCCCCTGATCACTCCCAGGGTGTTCTCCCTCAAAACTGGGGTGGCACCGAGCCAAATCGTACTGTCACCTGCATGGTGCTCAAAGCTACGGCTAACGACAGGCGTACAATCTAGCCCGATGCCATGTATTCGATGTATTTCGTGGGCCTCGATCTGACTACGTCAGACAGGTGGCATTAGTAACAAAAATGAATAAATAGTAACAAACACACAAAAATAATAGTCCAACAGCATATATAGAAAGGGAAATCGTTCGTTGTGTCTCTGTAGCGCAATGGACTTCTAATCGAAAAGTCGTAGGTTCGAAACCCACCTGGGATGGCCTAATTTCTGAGAATGTGATTTATTTTTTACTATACTATTTTATTAGAATTAAATTTAATTAATGAATAAATAGTAACAAACAAAAAACAGTTCAACGTTATATATAAAAAAGAAAATGAAAAATTGCAAGGAAAAAATCGCTTTCTATTTTGTCACTTAATATTGTGATTTTGTCATATGTACACTCATGGACAAAAAAAATTAGCGCACCAAGAAATAATTGCGTGATCGTAACGAAACTTGGCATGAAGGTACATGTTGGGGAGATATGCAAATGATTAGAAATGCAGCATGATTGTGCATTACGTATAGCCGGTAGAGAGCGTTTAACGTCATACTCCGTGGAGTATAAAACAGGTAACCAAAGCTTGTTTGATTGTGATGAATCGCTTACAAAGGAAGGGCTGTGTTAGACATGTCATTAGGCCGTTTTTGAAGACAATATGAGCAGCTGTCGCAGTTTGAGAGGGGGAGAATCAACGGCATGATGGAAGCTGGGTGGTCAGTTAGGCAAGTAGCTCGTCAATTAGGCCGCTCTGATTGTGTTGTGAGGAGGTGTTGGGACCAGTAGATCCGTGAGATGACATTTACACGAAGTACGCCACATCGTAAGAAATGCACGCGTACAGCCAAATGCTTCATCGGTCGCCATCCAGGCACAAGTAGCACCTTCACTAGAGGCCCCTGTGTCTTCTCGAACCATACGAATTCGACTGGCTGAAGGATATTTGGGATCGCGGTGCCCATTACGTATGCTGCCCTTGACGCCCACCCATCAACGCCTCCGTTTGGAGTGATGCCGCGCACCAGGAAACTGGACTGCAGCGGAATGGAACCAGATCGTCATTTGCGACGAATCCAGATTCAATCTCAGCAGTGATGACAATCATGTTCGTGTGTGGAGACCCCGTGGTGAACGCCTCAATCCTGCCTTTGCTTTACAGCGTCACACCGCTCTCACAGCTGGTGTGATAGTATGGGGTGCCATTGCCTACAATACACGGTCACCCCTAGTATTGATCCGTGTCACCATAACAGCCCAGCGGTATATCCATGACATCCTGCAACCACATGTGTTGCCACTCATGCAACGGCTCCCGAGAACCATTTTTCATTAAGACAATGCTCGGCCTCTCACGGCAAGGGTGTCACAAGACTGTCTTCGCACTGTTACTACCCTTCCTTGGTCTGCCCGATCCCCAGATTTGTCTCCAATCGAGCATATCTGGAATCATTTGGGACGGTGAGTTTGGCATCCCACGCGTTTGAACGAACTAGAGGCAAGGTTACAGCAAATATGGAACGAAATGTCTCAAGACATCATACAGAACTTGTATGCCTCAATGACCGATCGTATCGCATCGTGCATTCGCGCTAGAGGGGGTTCAACAGGGTATTAAATCCTCCGTTCTTTTGCCTTTTTCTCTGAAATAAATGATCCCTTTTCTTTAATTTTCTAATTATTTACTTATATCAAATTAGTCATTATGTATGTAAAATTTCGTTTCATTTTTACGATTCTTTCTTGGTGCGCTAATTTTTTTTTGTCCATGAGTGTCTATACATATTTATATTAATTGTAACTATTTCATAAAAAGTAACTAAAAAATTTTTTATTTGTTGACCTAACTAGGAGAATTGACTTAAAAAACATTTATATTACTTTTTTCTGAATAATTGTTCTAAAATTTGAATTTGTTCTTTAAATATAGGCAGCTTCAATCGACTATTTTATAGTCAGCAATTTTTGACAAAAATTGACAAGTATAACCAATCAAAAAATTCTCAAATAGAAATTTTCTATAGCCATGCACATATTTTCATACCATGAATGATACATATCCAATACGGACATAAAATCACATTCGGCCTTTTTTCTATGATTATGTAAGTTATAGTGAGTAATTAAACTAGAGAATAAAGCATGCCAATTATTATCTGAGTGTGCATATCAATGCTAAACTGTCTTTTAGGACGAGCCCACTTCTGGAATGGATCCTGCTACAAGACGACTCGTGTGGAAAACAATATCAAGAGCAACGGAAGCAGGAAAATCAGTCATCCTAACATCCCACAGGTTAGTCCTTGAAATATATTGTTACGAGAATTGTGTGTAAAGTAGTGTAAACATTTGCTTTTGGATGTGTAATACACATTTGTATTATTCTATGCTATATTTATTGTATGTTAAAATTGTAATATTCGCAGGCAACGCCGTCCCTTACGTTATAATGGCGATTCAATGGGAACTTGGCGAAATCTTGGCGATAGAGCTAAGTTAGCATCATTTTTGGTGAGTTCGGGATCGTACGGATTATTCCGGAAATTAGTGGAGAAATCTACTAATGTCACGATCTATGACGCAATCGGATCTTTCTCGAAGGATCCGCGAGAACTATAAAAAGGGCGACGTTCGCCGAAACTGAGTCCGTATTATTTTGATTAGCGATTAGTAGTCTTGACTTGACCTGTGAAGAGATGACTAGTGATTACTTCGGCTGTTGAACGAGAGAGCGAGTGATTGTGAAAATTTTTCACATACTTGTATTTTAGACATTGATAGTTGTGTCTGAGTGTTGTTGAGGTGTGAAGACCTTCTGAGATTTATTCTACGAATATTGCTGTTAAATCCTGTATTTCAAGGATTGTTTTTCGACAATCAATTTTCATCTCTCCTGAAGAATTGTCTTGTTCTTTGCATAAAATCCTCGAACCCCGATCAACGTAACAATACTTAAATAAAATCAATGAATTAATTTTATATTTAACTGCAGCCAAGATGGATTATCCCTAGTATAATTCGTAATAGTGAATTCTGGGATCAAATGAAAAAAAAGAGAATTTTTTTAAAGCTTTCACGTTTTTCATTATTTTAAGCTTTTTCATTATTTTAAGATTATTTTTGACAGAATCAAATCTAGAACCCTTGAATCCCCAGATTAGACTAATGTGATTCCTAAACAAGTTAACTACAGTTATTTTATTTTGGCTAATGATCAATCTAAAATAGTAAGGAATTACATAAAACAATTAAAATATTTAGTCTTTTTATAACGATCCTTTTATATATTTAGAATATTAATTCTCATATAAAATAAATATTATACGTCAAATGCTTCTCAATTAATGAAACACATTTAAAGTTACAGTAACCCTGTTTTGTCTCAAATTAAGTTAAATAGATTTAAATGTTTCAGTATTAGTAAATTTTGAATAATTTATATCAATATCTATGACAGAAATATGCCTGATTTTAAAATATGATTGATTGTAAAACATACTTTGTGCAATTACTAAACAGTTTACGGTATCTATTAGTTGTTAAAATTGTGCATTAATAATCTAACTTTTAGGAAATATTTTAAGAATCTGTCATAAATATATAAGTTTTTAATTCAATTTATTTTTTTTAGCATCGAAGATTGTGATGTACTGTGTTCCAGACTAGGAATAATGGTGAATGGGAGAATAGCTTGTTTAGACAGTCCAGTTAAATTAAAAGCAAGGTATTTACATACATCTTATAATAAAATTCCACTTCAATCATTCAATTTACATTTTTCATAGATTCAAATTTCTCAAATATATCATTTAACAAATTAGTACCATTTTCAGATTGGGAACTGGTTATACATTATCCTTTAGAGTTCCTGAAAGTAAAGAAGACTGGACCTCTCTTCTAAATTTTATTCATAAAGAAAATCCATCAGCTCATTTACAGGTAAATACATTTTCTAATAAACAGAAAGTTATTGAAATTTTAAGATATAGGTTAATATTTTATATAAATAACCCTTCATTCAAATTTAATTTGATGGAAAAATTGGTGAACAATTATAATGTACTTGATTGTCATGCATTTCAAAATATATATATATATTATATAATACAGGTTCACAGTGGAAGAAGAATAGAAATTGCTCTCCCAGACGAAAATATCACCTTATCCTCTTTATTTTGTCAACTTGAAGATTGTGCCAAGCTGTTTGGAATTGAAGATTTAGCAATCGATCCTACTACTCTTGATCAGGTAATGTGAAATAAAATATTTTCTTTTTAAATACTTTCTAACTAGTTCTTAACTTTCAATAAAATCAATACGAACATTTCAACTAAGTTAAATATTTTTGAGGTTAAAATTGATAGGCCGGTGAGTTATGAGTTTATATTTATTTTTCAGGTGTTTGTGAACTTTGTGAGACAGCAATGTGATACAGTACAAGAAAGAAACATGCAGCCTGAAACCAAAGCAATTGTGCCAACAAAAGACATGTATCTTGAAATGTGCTGCACTAAACTGTAAAGGTACAAAATAAGTAGCCTTTTAATTTATATGCATGTACTATCTTGAGAATGTGTACTAAAATCTATAATACATATCAGCTTGATGAAATTTCAAAGTTTAGACTTAAAATTTAGCAGAAAATTGGTGGTATAGAACGATAGCGTAAAATGTCAGAAATAGGTCTACAAAATTTAAAAATTACGGAAAAATATATCTTTTTTCTAGTATGTTTTGCACCTACTTTTTTGGTAATGTGTAATATTAGTATATGTGGAAGATGCGATAAGTATACAATAGGTAATAAAGAGCTGAAAATAAAATAAAAATGAAACATGTTTATACATATATAATAAAATGCCTATTGACAAGAAATAATATTTTGCTGCTTAAATGCCTTTAATTCCTTTTATTAGCTCAAATTCTGCCTTTTCATGAATAAAATTGATGATGCCAACAATAAGAATACCAAAAACAATGCATTTTTGCATCGTAAGACTAATGTAATACATACACTCCATTTTCAGTCCTAAGATTATATACTGGTTACACTTGAGGATTCTTTAATCACCATCAAATCCAAAAAAAAATAATCTTATTATACTTATCTTTCCAAACCACAGATTTAGGGTTAAATAGAGATTTTTTATGGGTCATTGTAAAAGAGTTTGTGACAAAATAAGGAATGAAATTACTCTAAAACAGATTCTTACAAAATATATTTATTAATACTATTTCCATTAAAGGGTATCATAAGTTCATATCATTAAGTTTTCGTATTCTGAGAAGTATGGAATCATCGTTAATAAGAATAAATCAATAAATATTAATGTTTACTTTTAAAGTTATTGAAATATAAAAAGTTTAAAAACATATTGACATAAGATAACAAATTTCAGAATAATAAAAATTTGATATAAACCCCTTAGCTGCCAACGACATATATGTCTCACTTAAGCTGTGTGTTAAGTGCAACGGATGGATATATCCATTCTTCCAAAGTATGATTCCTTGCATTGTGTTGCTCTGCTTAAAACTAATCAGACTGCTTTGGAATATAATAAAATGGCATTGACAGTGTTTGTAAAGAATTTACTTATTTCAGAGAAAAATTTGCTTATTTGTGCCTCCCCCCTCCAGTACACTGCAAGCGCACACCTATGAGAAAAATGGTGGCACTAGGTAGTGAATCACATAACTTTTAATCGGCAGTTAAGGTGTTGAAGAAGAATACAACAAAATAAAATATATTATTATAAAATTCAGATTACCTCATGCAAGAACAATATTTTTCAATACAGTGCAATTTTATAAAATATACAAATGAAAAAATCATGTGTGCATCATATTAATATATTCAGTAAAATATCTAGAATAAATACTGTAATAATTCTTTTAAACAATATACTAGTACTAGAACATATTAATACTTTACAATAAAATCTATATTGTATAATTATTCTTCTAATACAATTTAAATTTTTAATACTTTCATCTTTTTCTTTCAGACCTATATTCAATTTTAAACTACATATTATTACCAGTAAAAGAGCGGTGAAGCTCTGAACAAAATAAATTTATTTTGATCAAGAAATAATTATGACCATTGAAGATATAGAAATGAGCTTTTTCTTTGTTATACAATTTGTGTAAACATGATGTAAATAAATGATTTTTTAAAAGGAATTATATATACTCATTATTTAAAAGGATACCTACAATTATTTCACCAAGAAAAGTTTTAATTCAAATAAGTTCTCTGCTTGTACAAATATAGTACAACCATAGGGCTTCAAAAATATCAGTAAAAAGTGAGAAAAATACAAGTAGTATATTTTTATTTAATGAAAGAAATTGACACTATGAAAACATTCTGGTTTAAAAAAAAGATATTTATATCAGACTATTTGCCTTGTAATAAATAATTTTCAACTAATCATTAGTAATGAAAGCAAGTCATGATGCATTGCAGATAAACACACACACACACAAGCAAACCACTGTAGCAATTGAATATACTTTTTTATAGTAATTTAAATTTATATAACTAAACATAGTAAAAAAGAGGGATTTGATACATAACATAACTTTCTTGCAACAACTCTGTTTTAAAAGGTCAAAATACAACATTTGGAACTGATTTGAGGATTTAAAAAATGTTAGTTTTTTATTTTAAAAAATTCATAAATCAAATATTAAAAAAATGAAAGTTAATTTGAAATGGGGTCATATTTTTTATCACTAGCAGTCTTCACGATTTATGATTGAAGAACAAAGGACATCAGAATAAGTTTTTAAAGAACAAAAATACATTTTAAATTGTAGAAACTAGTTTTTTAATCCAAATTAATTGAAACATCCATGATAATACAATTTAATGAGTAATTTAACATCAATATAAAAAAATTTAAGAGAATAATCTGATGTTAAAATAGATTTTAATTTCCCTTTGAACTTTTTCAAGATTCCTATGTCCCAAAACTAATATTGCTTGTGAAATAATACTTCTAAAATTTTTAATTTTAAATAGATTTGATGATTAAAATCCAGTAAAAGTAAAAGAATATGGAAAATAAAATGTTTGTTCTATTTTTTTAACTATCTAGAATTCTAAAATATAATTGCTACAATTTATTTTATTGATATAAGAAATTAAAAGATTTTACTTCGAGAATATTGGAAGGAAGACTGAAAGGTTTTCTATTCGCGTAGATTCACATAAAATCATTTAATAAATCACTAAAGAAGTTCTTACTAAAATAATATCATCCTAAACTTTTTTGTTACTAGTATTTAATTGTTATTGCTGATAAACAAAATATGTCATTTTGAACTGAAAAAATAAATAAAGTTATGAATATAAAACATTTTATTCAAAATGCATATGCTCGCTATTATACATTTCAAAAAAATTTCTATGTTCTCAAATGCAAGAAATGTGAAATTACATAGTTTTGTAAAATTAATTATTCAGATTATTCTTTAGCATCTGCAATACCACCTGCAGTAATGGAAAATGTTGCTTCCTCTTCTGGTAAATCAGGACTATAATTAAGAAGAAAAAAATTCACTGTATTTTCTGTTAATCACTTTTTTTAAAAAATTAAAGGTTTAAAAAAAGATTTTTTTATCAAAAAATCTACACTGGTCAGTTTTTTTTTACAAATGTTGCAATACATGACATAAACACAAACTATAATTAATTTACATCAAAGACAACTATTCTTTAAAAAAAAAATTTCATCTTTCAGTAAATTTCACTGTAGTTACTCAAAAACAAATGCATTTTTGAATATGAAAAGAAAAATCTATCCTAAGTAGGCTTATAAATATAGCAGTTTATCGGTTTTATAATTTTAAACATGATATTTAATGTATAGAATATCACCTGTCATAGATTTTAGCAATTCTGATTTCACCTTTCCCTTTTCGAAGAGAAATTCTAGTTGTTGAAGCATGAGCCATTATATGGCCCCCAATAGGTTTCTTGGGATCAGCTTGGAAACTAGAAATAAGAAAGAAATTTCATTAAAACTTGTAGCCAATAAAAGTAATAATTATATTTTCAAAAAAATGGAGTGGACTATTATTACAAATTTTATTTAAACACATTTTTACTCAACACATTTTTCTATTAAACACACTCAAATCTGAATAGTTCTGATTTATCAGGTGATATTTAAAGATATTATATTCATTGTTCTCAGAATTACTCTCTGAATCCATCATAGAAGCTAATTTGACATGAAGCAAAAAAATTATTTTGATTCAAATTAAGGTAGGAAATTTCATTGCAAATTTGGGAAGAAATTAGGACTAGTGGTGGCATCTTACAGAAATATTTGGAAATACAAAAAAAACTGCAAAATTTAAACAGGCATGTAAGAAGCAATGTATTAAGTTTCAAGGATAAAACCTTTCTCTTTGTTACATGGAATGTGACGCCGACTGTACCAGCATAAAAATACTGAACGTGCCAGATACGACATGGACCAAGGAGTTAACAGAATTGTTAATTTTTAGCTACTTGTGCTAATGCATTTTTTGTTGCATATTTATTTTTAAATGAACTAAGAAGTAATATAATAAACTGTAATTTAAAAAACAGTTACTTTTTTTTTACAAATATAACTAAATGTATATAAATAATTTGCAGATACATTTTAATAATTCAAAGGGTTTTATTTACTCAAAATTATGTTTATAGCAAAATTATAAACTTAAGAATTTGAATTAATAAAAATAACTAATAAAAATATAATTTTATGAAGCTATAAAATACTTGTGTATATTCAAGTTTTTAACATATTTTCAAAATAATGAAAACATGTACCTCATAGATGCTCCTGGATCTGCAGTCATCTGATTTGTAACAAACACTGCTACATTGTACTCTAAAAGAATAAATTTTTAAAATTAGGTTAAATATTATTTTTATTCCATTCAATTATTATACTATAACATCTCAATCATTACCCTCTGATATCTTCTGTAATTTTGAAAGCATCTGAGCAAGCTTCTGTTGACGATCAGCTAACTCTCCTCTACCCGAAAAATCAACTCGAAACAAGGCCATTATGGAATCAATTACCTATATATAAAATATTTGGATCTAATAACAAAGAATCTGCAATAAATGATACATTGGAGTTGTTCTAAAAAAATTGAGATTTCCTTTTCCTTACATAAAATTAAACATGTAAAAATTTAATTATATTGCAGTAAATAATAATTTATTTTCTCTACCAAAAGTTTATAGACACCTCCTTCCTCATGAAATTTCAAGGCAACTAAATCCAAAATTTCCATCTGATGTTCACCTACAGTAAAGAAACAAATTTTTTATACATTGCATTTCAATATGGATGATATCAGTAATGATATCTATCATATAATAAAACTTCTAACATTGCCTTTGTTATAAAAACTAAAGGGGGGAGGGGAAGAACCTCAACAAAATTATAAGAAATAATATATTCCACATCAACATGATCTCAAGGATAATATAAAAGTTCATAAACACTAATACATTATCAATGCTTTCCAACTAATATAATTGATAGCAAATATATTAAATATTTAAAAGAAATCCTTTGCAATATTTACACAATAATAATATACATATTTTTAAATAAGAATTTTAAAATAACTAATTCAGAATACATACAAATATTAAAATATACATATAACTTAGCAATATGCTGAGGCATTAAATCTTTTCTACACATTTAATATAATGTGACACTGAGATCTTTTTTTAAGCTTTTGTAGTTATTTTAATTAATCATTAAATGCTGTTAAAAATATCTAAGAACACTCAAAATTATTCAACAAAAGTTTCCACACCTTAAAATTAGAAATATCATTGCCATTACCTTTCTAAACCAGTTGCTTAGGATCATGTACTAAGTGTCATATTTCTAACTTTTATTTCTTTATTTATTGCACATTTTTTGCTATTAGAGAAAATACGAATTTGTTTGCTATTCAGGTAATATACATTTATTAGCTGCTATTGGGTATCACAATTTTCTGGAATTGTACCAATGAGTGAGTGAGTGAATATTAATGCTGCACTGTTCAGCTATACGAGGGCTTACATTGACAGACCTCGTTAGTTTGAACCATGGTCAAATGACAAGGATGACACCTGAGCCAACACCCCCCATCTCCTAATTATACCAATGAGAACTGACCTTTCAGGGAATATTGCTTAGTTCTCACAAAGAAAAAACTCGTTGATTTTTAAAATATTTGAATGATCAAAATAACAAAAAGAAAACATAATTCTGATTCAAATTAACGTATAAAATAGTGAAAATGAAAGCATTTTCTAATATTTAGGTGTTGCAGGATGAATGATGAATGCCCAAAGGAACTGAGTTCACCTGAAGAGGGTTTAGAGCTACAGTCTGATCCTTCGGGAAACAACCACCCTCACATCCAGTCTTTATTGTAAAAAATCGAAGTTTACATTTTATACAATTCCAATTTTCTTACAAATACATAAAAAATAATAAAATTATCCAAAACATGCACCATAAAGAACCAAAAAAAAGGACGGGACAGGAAACATAAAAAATAATAACATTTAAAAAAAGATATTTCTTTGGAATTAAATTTTCAGTTGATGTCACCACTTCCTGTTCATATTTTTTCCCCTTAATTGGCCCTTCAATTTAATGAAAAAGAAATGATTCACAGCACCAAGAAAACTTTTTAGTTAAACTACTACTGACAAACTCTTAAGCACACTTATTCTTTTGACAGGGTGAAACATTTAATAAAAACAGAGCCAAAATCAAAGTCAGAATTCATTCACTGTTTTATCAACTTTGTACTTAGGAAGCTAAATGAGAGCTATTGGTAATGATGTCAAAACTTTGAACCATGCCCACATAAAAAAAAAACAATTTTAATTCAATAATATTTAATTTTACTCACATTTTACTTTACATATATATAATTTCATTTTTAATTCACATTTTATTTTGAGAAACTCAGGTATGAGAAAGAAATCCTTTCAAGAATTTTTTAACCACAAAGCTTTTTATGCCTTAATTTTTTCATGAAAAATAGCATGCTTAGTAATTTACAAAATTAAATATAATTTGTTATAATATGTTGAAACATATGTATAATAAATTTATAAATAAAGTTCAGAATTATAAATTAATACTTTAATTTAAATTCTTAAGCAACAAGAAAACGCTAAGAGCAAAACTACTTACTTGTAAATGCACGAACATAAAGAACATTGGTTAATACAGCATCATGGTCCAAATTAAAACGATCTGCAATACTTTTCAAACGATCAGGACGGCTAACATATATTAAGGAAATATACTATACATTGCAATAATTTTTTTTACATATTCGTCAATATATAATTTCAAAGCATTTAAGAAAGATAAAACATGAACTTTTAGAATTACATTAAATATTACCTTTAGTAAAAAATTTATTTAGAAAAATATACTTGATTAATAGAACTTCAATAAAATGTTTGATAAAATCATTAAGTAACATATTTTCAGATGAAATTTTAATAAATATC
>BMAO01031062.1:0-48860 GCA_019973975.1 Trichonephila clavata | reverse complement strand
AGAATAAAAATCATCACTCAAACCCCTTTTTTAGTTGATTTAGAAACATCCAACTCACTACTTACTGTAAAGGTAACAAAGTGACCCTCACTTTTATGACTGATACTGTAGCAATTTTTTTTATTTTTGTATCTTCCTTGTTTGAGTTGGTGGGGATGACAATGCAGGAAGGCAAGGATTAGTGGGATGATTGCTCAGGAAAATCGAGAAGGCAGTGTTGAACACTAAAAAAATCTACTCCATTTTTTTTTGTGGTTCTTTTCCCCTCAAAATTTTTAATTCTCTAATCTTCTAGATATTATTGCTATAACATTTTCAATGCTAGCATGACCAATGATTCCATCCAGTTAGAGACGATCTGGTTTTGCACTTGCATATTACCCTCCTTTTCTACTAAAATTTAATTTTTAGAACTGATTCTCCTCCTACTTTGTGAAGCCTCTTGCATATAAGGCAACATCTTCCTATTGGTGTGGTGTGGTAGTTAGGATTGGGGTACCAGTTTAGGTGTCATCCTCGTCACTTGACCATGGTTAAAAATTACGAGATCTGTCACCAAAAGCCCTGGTATAGCTGAACTGTGCGATGATAATATTCACTCACTCACTGCATATGAGGCTTGCATTCATGTCAACCTAAGGCTCTTTTAAACTCACTGTTATATAGCAAAGCTTATTTAGACAACCAATAGCATAGAGGCAGGATAACTTACCTCAGTTGACTGCCTTTTTTTTCTCCTACCATATTTCAATGATTTAAGTTGATCTCGACTCAAACCAGAGCTTTGTTGGCCTAACAGGGATCGAAGCAGAAAATAACACATATTTCTGAGTAAAGGTTCTGATTTTAAACAAATATATACTATCAATAAGTTATTACTCTCAATTTCTGTATTTTTTACATCACTGTTAAATTTTAGTTGAGCAATTATTTAGAACTTTTTCTAGTTAATTAGAATCCTTGGTAAGAATCCCCTCCCCCTTGTGCAAACAAAGCTCATTCTGGTAGGAGAATAAGATTTTGGCATCAATCAAGCATGTCCAATAACAACCTGAATATTATTTTCATCATTATTGTACTGCGAAAGAAAAAAATAAGAAAAATGCATATTTTAAAACAATATTTTTCAAATATTCTTAAAAACTGCTCATGGTTAGACATTTCTGAAGGCTATTTCAGAGTTTACATATGAAAAAAAAAAAGTATTTTAAATCAGATACAAAAATTCCTATTGATTAGCATAAGTGAATAAAATATTTCTAAATATGGAATTATTTCCTTTTTTTTTTAAAAAAAAAAGCTTGAGGGCATTTGCTTTAGTTTTATATGTAAAATTTGCATCGAGTAAATATAAAAATCTAAAAGGATTTTTTAAAAAATGAAAAATTATAAAATGTCAGCTTTCAATAAAACTTTAAGTTTTCTGTGTATTTATATGTTGCAGCACATTCACTGGAAGATTGAATTATCATTTCATAGTATGTTCTTTTAACTCTCGCATACATTTCTGTTTTTAATTACAAAAAATTTTATATGTTCCAAAGAAATTCTTTGACTAAAAAAAGTACAAGGTATTGATATATTTCTAAAGTATATGGATAATGATTAATATTTATATATATATAGTCGCCCATCTGGTATAGTGGTTAGCAATGCTGATTGCTGTGCCATAGGGCCTGGGTTCGAATCCTGGAAAAGGCATGGATGTTTGTAAATGTATGGTGCCTTCACGGCATTGGGGTACTCTAAATAGCCATCAAGCCGCAAGTCCTCTCATTAGGTTGGTGGAAGGGAAAGAGAGGTGGGAAGCCCCTGACTACTCCCAGGGTGTTCTCCCTCAAAATTGGGGTGGAACCAAATCGTACTGTCACCTGCACAGTGCTCAAGCTATAGCTAACAACAGGCATACAATAAAGCCCAATGCCATGATGAATTTTGTGGGCCTCGATCTGACTACATCAGACAGGTGGCACATTAGCAATATAACAACAACATATATATATATATATTATTTTTAAATAGAATTTATAGAGCTATAATTACTTTTATATAGAATTTTTTCCCCTCTCATACAGATTTTTCTATAAAAAATGTAGTTTCTTATGTTCTGCTTCTCAAGTGTATTTTCTCAGTCTAATAAAAATGTAAAATTTTGAGAAGTATTTGATGTTGGTAAGAATATGAAAAGTAATAGTATATAAGACTTATAATAAAATTTAAAATTTTATCCGATTAAATTTTTTTGTAAAAAAGTTAGGAAATTTTTTTGCTGGGAGAAAGTAGATGCTAAACTCAAGAATGGAAAATTAGAAAATAATTTTTTTAAAAAAAAATCTTTATTTCAGTGTTTATGGAAAGGGCTTATGAACTGGTGCGAACAGCATTTACATTTTGTCAGGTACTTCAAGTATTAGAAGTGATTCATCCATTGCTTGGCTATACTGCAGGTAGTGCATTGCCATCATTTCTACAAGTAAGGATCATTTTTTTTTAACATTTTTAATCCAATTAATTAATAGTCCCTGACTTTAATAATTTTTTAAATCTGTCTTAAATATTTTCAATTTTTTGTACATTAAGATCTATAAAAAGTCTGTTGAAAACACTGATTTTCAACTACATTGGCAATCTTTGTTTGCTTTTGTATAGTTCAAATTTCCTCTTTCTGAAATAGTTCATATTTTGTTCCTAGGTGCTTTAAAAAAAGGTTATATAATACTTTAATTCAAACCAAACTGGATTTAAATCTTTTACTTCAGTTTTCTCAAAACTTAGTTTTTTCATAAAAATTCTCCATTATTAGCTTGATATCTCAAAAATTAATAGAGATATTTGCATATGTTTCAAATAATATGGGCAATGAAAGAAAGCAAAAGGTTTGTTGGTGGTTGAATACTCTTTTATTTCAGGTGTTTTTGAAAAATTAAGTTTTGAACTAAGGTGGAAAATATATGTACTCATATTTTTAACCATAACTTATTTGCAGTTAAAAAACTTTTCTACATTTTCATTTATAATTTGTGTGTTAAGAAAATAGGATTGCTGTATTAGAATTTTGTGTAGAACATTAACCATTTAGGTTAAATTTCATTGAGATTTTCTAAAAATCTCCCAGTTTTTCAAAAAAGTTCTTAGCATTTTTTGTTTATTATCGACAATACAATTAAAAACCATAAAAAGTTATTCAAAAGTCCATTTTTTAAAAAAATTTCTTTGATAGTAATTGTTTTCCTAAGTATCTCCTATCCATCAATAAGCATGATTATAAGCTATGTGGAAGAAAATGATTGTATCTATTTATAAATGAAGAGGTAAATTCTTTATTTTATGAGTATGTAGTTCTTTATACTATTGATTTATATGTGTGTGTACAACACATATAAATCCATAGTGTAAAGTCTTATCTTTTAAGTTCATGGAAACTTAACCATTCAGGACCAGGCAATTTTTCCTGTTTAGTATAACTTCCTTTAAAAATTCTTATAAAAAATCATAACTGTAATAAAATACACCAAAATTTATAGTTTATTATCAATCCAAATTCGGATCACACTAGTGATTCTCAGAACAGGAAAAGTAAAATCAGTTGTGGATCCTGAAGGGAGAAACATGTGATCATGGTCCTGAATGGATTAAAAAATTAAACTATCAAGATTTCGACCCCTTCAATAATATTATAAAGAAAATATTCTTTAGATTTAATGATTCATTAAACATTCAAACAAAATTTCTTTGTCTGTAATACATTGATGTACAAAAATTAAAAATGAACCTAAGAAATCAACATATTAGTAAGATGAGTTGGCAAAACAAAGGGCTGATAAGAGCCAGGTGTGATAGGACATGCAGCTTGATGTACTAAGAAAATGTCTGAAAGATATAAAGTATGTTGCACAGTGTATATATATCCTTTTAAAAGCAGCTGATATCGCATTTTATCATGACAGAAGGCTGTACAATGATGTTCCATTAGAAAACAAGCTGAGTTATATGTCCGGGAGAATGCAGTGGTGCCCTCCTAGGCTCTTCACATGTATTAATTTCGGATCTAGATCACACCCGAGTAGTCTAAAAATTCAATCTCTTTTCTTCCTACTTCTCTTCTGTTATATGTTGTCTATCCTGAGCCTGAAATTTTAATGGCCAGCAATGCAAATTGAAATAAAATTAGATGTGATTATAAAGGAAAAATGAAATGAGCATTCAATATAAAAAATTAATCAGTTTATTAATTTTATTTATTTCGGTGATAGAGAGCAATTGACACAAGTGTGTGGCTTTCAAATATTTACATAAATGAAAATAATAAGCTGTTCGAATTAATTGGGAAAAATGGTAAAAATCAATAGTTTCAAAACCCCTAACTTTAATCATTACATACCTTAAATAGACATTAAAATCCTTATATTAGTACGAAGTATGTCCTCCTGTAGCGGAAATGACGTCTTCAACTCGTTTTAGTATTGATTCCACTAGCGCAGCGCACATGTTCTTTTTTTCGTCATCGTGGAACCACATTTGTGTAGCTTTTTTTATCCTGTTGAAGTGGAATCTGAACGATTCTTCAGAATATGTAAGAAATTCTCAATAGGATTTAGGTCTGGTCAATTACCAGGTCAATTAAGCACTTTTATTTTATTGCATAAAAGTGAAGACCAATATTGAATTGTGACAAGAAGCCAAATCATGTAGATACGTTCCATCAAATGTTTCCTTCGATGGAACAATTCTGATGTGTAATATTTTTATGAATTTGAAGTAATTCATCATGCCTTTGAAAGGAACTAAATTTCTAGTGCCATTTGTTGTGAAGAAACCCCAAAGCATTTGTTTTAAGGATGTTTTACAGTCTGTTGGGTATGATCTGGCAGCAGAGTTTTAACTTCACTTCGTCTAATTACACTTTTGCATCCCTGCACAAATAAATGTGTTGCATTGCGGAAAATCACCTTCTTCTAGTCGTTAACAATCAGGGATAAGTATTTTTGGCCCACGCTAAAACGTTTTTAATTGTTTTCTGAATAAGAAGCTGCTTTTTCTTTTGCCTTGATACCTTATGGCTAAGTTCCAGTACCATTTTTGGCACAGTTGAGGTACTCACTTCAACACCATAATCTAATAAATCCCCTCGAAGGTCTGTGCTTTCCTTACTTTGATTTATTTTGCTATTTCTTATTAGAAATTTATCAGTTATTGGAGTAATTTTCCGTTTGAGTCCACACATCCCCCTTTTGTTTTTGGAAACACTCATCAGAAATCTTGAAATTTGCTTAAAATTCTTGAAACATCTGATTTTTCCACACCAACTACCGTAGCTATATCTCTAACAATTATAGAAGTGTGTTCATTAAAAGCGATCGTCTTAGAACACTTCCTCGGAATAATATCCATCTCTGAACAAGCAAAAGTAAACCAATCAAACGTGGAAATTATAGTCAAGAGTCAGTCGATCCTCCACATTATTTTTAAGCACATGTAACCAGTTTAGGTGGCTCGGGACATAACCGGTAAGCCCATACAAACTCAGACAAAAAAAAAGTTTGTCCCTTTTAAATCGAACAGTATAGCAAAATCTGACGTTTTCACATTTGGGTGAAAAGGCAAATATTTTACATTTAGATCTATTCCAACCCATTTAAGATAAAATTTCTATTAACTAAAACATTTATTTTTCTATTTATCCATTCTACAAAATTATTTTTAAAAACAAGCTTAAAGAATCAACATTAGTGTAACCCACAAATTATTAATTAAAAAGATTTTTTAACGAATTGATCTACGAGAATTACTTTTTATAGAATAAGTTTTTTTAAAGAAAAAAAAATTTGAAAGAACAAATTTTTTATCAATTTTTCAAAAGGATTAATTCAAAAGAATTGTTTTTATGGTACAATTTAAAAGAATGAATTCATGAAGGAATTACTTTTAAAAATATCATTTAAAATAACTATATTTTTAAAAAATTGATTTAAAAGAACCATTGCCTTTTTTTAAAAGAAAAAATTGCTGAAAACAAGAATTTTTTTTTAAAACTAAGCATTTTTTTTTTAATTTTTCAGTCAGAAGTAATTATTCGGAAGCGAAAAATATTCCAATCTTCCTCTACGGAAGAAATTCTGAGGAAAACTATTAAGAGATATTCGGAAAGTAATAAAATCCATATGTATAGCACATATATTTGCTTATATTTATATAATAACTGTGTTTAAAAATGATCAATTTAGAATGCAATAACCCAGATTTCCCTCTTCTGAGATTTCGATAACTCCAGAAATTACTTCAATATATGAATCCTTAAAATATAACATCGTATACGTAACATCGGTAAAAACGGGGTTTTTTTCTTTCTCTCAAGCTGTATATGAAATGAAATTCAAATGAAACATCGATCCTTGAGAAAAAAAAAATATCGCATCTTCAAATTCCAAATAAATATTTGAAATACCTGTAAGAAGAAGAAATAGTGGTCTGGATGAAAATTTTTTTCGGTAAAAATCTTTCCTATTTGTTCCCCCCTCCCTTCTAGAGTGCCATTTTTTCATACAGTAATAAAATTTCGTGAAGAAATGCTACATCAGCAGTGTATGAAAACTATTTTTAGAATTTTCGATTTAGAATATGCAAATATAAGGGAAAAATATCTTGGAGATCATATTTTGCGCTTTAGATGAAGAAAGTATTTTTAAGATAATACGCGCAAATGGCGTAAATTGTACTTCATTACTGAAAAACTTTAAACAAGGTGAATACGTTCAGAACTAGGATTTTGAAAAAGCATATGAATGAATAATTTTTTTTCTCTATTTAGTGTAAGTTGAATTAGAATAATATTGAAGTAAAATACTAAGACTTCCATACAGAGCCTGAACTAAAACTTTTGAAAAATTCACTTTATTTTCAAATATACGAGAGATAAACTGAAAAAATAACCGATGTTTTCTGTAAAAAATTCTCCAATCTTTGATATTGTAAAATATTAAAATATAAATTATGCAGTTTAAAAACCCTTGTTCAAACTCTGTGTATAAGCGATAGCTATATTTAGGTAAATTATTATTATAGAAGCAGTTTTATAAAGAGAAAAATATTTTGAAAATGTCATTCTTTCTTCATTTTTCTGCGAAAAAAACATTTAAATAACTCTTTTATTGGAGTTTACTCCTTAAGAATTGATTTCCATTTGAAGCCCACGGTATGGAAAGATTATGAGGAGTAAAAGTTTTAAAAACACAAAAAACGTTACACGCGCTTCTGCGCATGCGCTAAATCTCTGTCCGTAAGAAGAAAAAAGTTTCTACTTTTTCTTCATTTTTTCTACTTTTTCTTCATTCACGTTCCGATTGGCCCTGAATACAACAGGAAGTTTAACTATAGTAGAAATGATAGAAAAAATAACTTTCTATATAAATATCGCTTTAAAAGTTCCTTTCAACAGCGAAAAAAACTTCCTGTCCTAGAAAGGATGGACTGACTTTCTTTCTCGGGAACACAAGCACTGACAGGGGTAAAAATCAGGGATGGTTTAAGGCATGGGGGCCTCCTTTTAACTCTGCCTCGATTAAATCATCATCCGAATACTTTTAATCATGAAATGCTGTTCCCGGACATATATATTCTCCGAAAATCTGGGGATTTCTATGTGTCAACTGACAACAGTGTCAAGATTACATTATTATACCATGTCCCGTATCTAGGCGTAGACCTTTCAACATACATGATCATTGCTTATATAGTCGAAAGACTGCAATCTGTTTGTGCGCAAGTGTGAGTAGAACACATTCATTTCTTATAGATTACCGTTTATACGAATATTTGTCAACATATGCTGTCTAGATAAAGGGGTCTGAGGTGGTGCTCAGGACCCATTGCCTCAAGAAATCTTAAGACTTCATTGGTAAAAATGCCCATTGACAAGAAATAATTGTTCAACCTAGTTGTCAAAAGAACGCTACGCAGCACATGTTTTCGGAACAGTGAATTAAAAGTGTGTCACCTATCCCAAATATCCTACAGGTTTAGGAATACGGCATGTTTCGTTTTGAGAGTATAAAACTTTTTATAGGACACTATATCTCATCCAAAATAACAAAATTTGATTTTATGTATTTATTTTTATATTGTGTGTGTAATATTTACTTCTCATTTACCCACTGATTTGAATCTGACTTCATTTTCAGTGCTCTGCGCTGTTTTTGAAGCTCTTTTTCAAGCACTTAATGCATTCTTTTAATATTAATGTCTTATTTTTATTATTCTATCTGAAGTATTTTAAATTAACAAAGGGCAAGATTCTAAACATTGCAGTCATTCAAAATCCTAACGATTGGAGGTTAAAGCTCGGAAGAGTTAGAAACTCTGTTCACCCACCCAGCGATACTTCACACTCATTTATATTCTTTATTGAAATTTGAAGTGGAAACGATAAGCTAGGAACTTTTGTTTGTAGCGTTTAAATTAGGAAAACCACGTTATTTTTTATACTCCATGAATTAACGATTATTTCTTATCCATAATGGCTAACTATTTTGAATTTGAAATTTTACGTAGTCTACCTTATCGCATCCTACATTGCTGTCCATGCTAAATGCATGCGAGTTTTCAACCATTGCGTTCATGCACTTCCTTGTTGCTAACTTATATTTTTTGTAGATTCTTTTTAGAAAGTATATATTTCAAAACAATAGTAAATCCCTAGGTAAATAAAAAGTACTTGATTTAAAAATTCCTGTATAATAAAAGTATTTTTTTTAATTTTGAAAAACTGTGTGTGTGTGTGTGTGTGTGTGTGTAGAATATTAAAACGAGGGAGATAAAAAAAGGTTTCAAGTCGAATAAAGAAATATTTATTAACAATAGACAGAAAATGCAAAAGGGGATTAAGAGGCATACGTGCCTATCACATTTTTACATAATCACCAAGTCTATTTAGGCATTTATCAGGACGCAGAACCAATGACCAGCCTTGGTAGAAATCGTCCATGTCCATTGAGCCAGGTCTCGGTGGATGTTTTCACAGCACTGTCTTGAAATATCGTACCACATCAGAAACGACATGCTGCACGCTACCATAGCTCAGTCCTAGCTCTGACGAGATTCCACTCAGAGTTACCCGTCTATCATTTTGAATCATTTCTTCAGTTTGTACCGTGAAGAGCTTTACCCACCGCTCCCTGCCATATTGAGGTTTTAGACATTCTGTCTGCCTGATTGAAAACAGCGATACCATTTCGTTACATGTTGTCTGCTCATTGCTTCTTCACCATAGACTTTCACGATTTGACTGTGAATGACAGATGCGGACATATTCTTAGCCCATAAAAATCGAATCATGGGTAGCGATCCCAAACGAGACCAATTTCCTAAGGCGTCTTGTTATTTCAATCATCCTGAACCGTCTGGGAACTTTCATTACCTACCCGCAAACAAGCTGTATGAAAAGTAGCGTCATTTGTCTCCAATCTGGGGGTGGGAGAAGTCTCCACAATATATAGTTTTCAAATGCTGCGCGGCTTGTAACCTTTTTTTCTGATCTATCCCCTCCCCTCGTACTTGTACACCTTTATCTAATTATCAAATGCGAAAATTTATTTAAATTTTACTTGTAGAACAACAAGTACAAGTTTGACAGTTTTGGAGTTGAAGGAGAACACGCGCGTGATTGTATTTATCAAGCAACCGTTGTGCATTCAGGTTGACTGCAGCGTGCAAAATTTCTATTTTCAAAATAGTCGAGCTCTTAGGTCGCCCAATCAGCACGCTTCCTCTCATTTTTTGGACTTACAATTTTCTCTCTCGGACTTACAATTTTCTCTTTTGCAACATACGGATTGGCTACACTTGCTCTGATCACTTTCCTGATCTCCAAATTCTCCCTTTTTGTAGTATTACAAAAAGGGGTTTTTTTTCATATTAATTTTAAATTCCGCACCTGAAATGAGGTTATTTTTATTAAATTTAATAGTAATTTTTTTATCTCAAATATTTTAACTTACATTAGGCAATAGAAAATTTATTACAGCCATCTAAAAAAAACCCGATAGGAGATTAAAGCCAGTTAAGTGCACCGTACTGTTAGTCTCAACGATGATGGTATATCCGAAATAACATTAAAAAAAAATGTTATGATCGCACAGAAAAAGGTTTTGGAAAAAAATAACTCTTGAAAAATTTTCATTCCATGTGTTTTTTTTATTGAAGGATGAAAAACACGGGATACACACGTTATTTTACTTTTGGGAATAAAAAAAGAACTTATTTTCTAGTTGTATACAGAAAAATGTTTGAGAAACTGTTTTTATTTCAAAGATCTATATACATTTCTTTTACTGTACTGTTTTAGTTATCTTTTTCTATTCATTATAAAACAATTTCAGACTTCGTTCAGATCATTATTTTGTATTATTCTTGCCATCAATCTTCTTGAACTAGAAACTTTCATTGTTTTATTTATAATCGAGTATATTTCAATTTATATTAGTTTAAAAAAATATTTCAAAAGCCTTGCATAAAATGAAGTATGATGAATTTTCTTTTGAAAATTAAATAATTTAACGTTATTTTTTTCCTTTTTATAAGTACTAGTTTTTTATTACCAGATCAAATATTAGTAGATTTTGAGAAAAAAACGTTTGTATTAAAATAAGACAGTTTTTTCTCCTTTTTTTTTACATATTAACCTAGATATCTTCAAAGTTTTTTTTTACTTAATATTTCTTTAAAACCACTAAGGTGGGGGGGGGGAGGGACACCAACTGTCTTCCTAACAGTAGACCCCCCCCCTTCTACAAATTATACAATTGCTTAAACTCATTGCTCATATTGTAAAACTGCAATTTGCATGTGTTATGTAGTTCTATTTATTTGTTGTTTTTTCGCAAAAATGCATTCTTCTTGCTCCTCTTCAGTTAAATTCATTCCTAAAGCTACATCACCCAACACTTCATTGATTTGATAAACCTCAGAATTTGATAAACCTGTAGGATTCCGGGAAAATTGAGTATTTAGTTCCATTTATTGTTAATAAGTCTTCGTATGAGACACACAAAGCCATTCTTCTCACGCAGCGATTCCTGTCCAGGTAAATCGTTGCGATATTTTTCTGCGAGATCTTGCAATAATATGCTATCACAAACGTATAGGCAACATTATTTGAAATGAAGCACATGGTTGTGAATTCAGCTCGAACGACACATGCGAAATCGAGGTTGCCAACTTTACGTAAAATCTTGAATTTATCGGTAATACTTGATATTGTTGCGTGGGGGATAGAACTTAATAAATTTATTACAGTGTCACGAAAAACATTTCTATATTCTCCCACCGCTTTAGTAAAGTTCAGGAACCAAATAAAACTGGATTTTCATGCTCAAACTATACTAATTTATCAATTGTCTTAATCGTAAAAACTATACTGAATTTTTTTAAATTATTTTCTTTTCAATTATTAAAAGAACAGTTAATTCTTCTTATTATTTTATTAAATGTATGTTGATAGAAATGAACCTTCTGAGTAAGAATTTGAAAATCTTGAATGGAATGTGTTTTTAACTACGATCACTATTATAAACCTACGATAAATTTTTTCGCCAAGATAATTTAGCATGGTGGATAGCAATTAAATGGATAGAAAAAAAACTTATTAATCGGAACATAGAAATGCGGAAAAGATGTTCTATAGTATAGAGCAGGGGTGGGCAGACTTTTACATGACACGGTCTACTTTTAATTTTTTCAACGTGTCGCGATCCTCTCTGTGGCGTAGGTGTGATAGGCAAAAAAAATCTCAACAATAATTATATTTTAACAATAATAAATACAGAATATGTATTTACCTATATAACTACAATAAAAACTTACACTTTCATAACTTCGTTTTAAGTAAAATACAAACATAATAATTATACCCACAAATTTAATATCAAATGATGCATTTATCATCAAACAATTTAAATACATCAAAAGATAAATCATTTTCGTTTAAAGTTGGTTCGCGTAGTTAAAGTCTCAACAATAGACTTAATGTGCAAACAATCCATACCAATCTTGATATCTTGGTATGTAATTACTAACTGTTAATCTTGCAATAAATTATGTGGTCGTCCGTGAAACGGGAATGATACGTTGTTTTAATTACATCCAACTTTGAAAATGTAGATTCACACAGGTAGGTAGAGCAAAAGAACGATGTTACATGAATTGCAACTTTTTTGAATTAGGATACTTTACACTTCGTCCATTAGATTCCAAAAGTTATTCTTTCAAAATTTCATCCTTTTGAAGAAAAATTTTGTGCTTCAAGAGAGATAAAGAGAATATTTAAAATATTTCTCTTTCCACTATTTTGCTTTGCCGAGCTTGTCTTGTAGTGAGTCAGCAATCATGACTTTTTAGACACCATACCTCTAAAAACTGGGATGTTTCGGTCACACTTGCTCCAACGAGACGGCTGCCACAATTTGACCTCTTTGAAAATCTGAGATGCCACATTTTAGGATTTTGAAAAAAATGCGTCTTACAGAAGTCAAATAAAGCTTTAACGAATACTACCAGAATATATACATTTCTATTTATAAAAAATATCTGGTAGCTATTATTATACTTTAATGCTTACAAAATGCATTAAAAAATGTTGCTTTTATTCATGGGTGCTTCCAGTATTTTGATAACCACCTGTGTTTCTTTTAGTATGCACGTCTAAGATTTTATGTGAAGGCGATCACCCCAAAATATCTTGGCGGTCCACCGGTCTATCGCGATCGCCTTAATGCCTTTCTCAGGTATAGAGATTAGAAGATAATTTTTTTTGCAAAATTTACTATTGCTACAAAAAGGTTGAATTTTTGAAAAAATTGGAAAAATACCTGATTTTGGTTAGATAGTTTTAGATTCAAAAGAAAATTATTTTTCTACAGTATAAATAACCAAAAACAATTTGTAAATGGGTACTGAATAGTGAGTAGTACAGTGTGCACTGCAACATTTCAAACCCCGAGATCTCCCTGTTCGTGCAGTCTCGATACAATCCGATTCAAATTTTTTTCAGTATTCCACACTTTATCGTGCAGTGCAATTTCGTCAGTATGTTTTTAAGCTAATATCAAAGCTGTTGTTCGTAAATGAGTGTACGCGTGTAATGATATATTTTTCTTGTAAATGTTAAGTAGATATCCTATCGCAATAAACGTCAAAATACTAAAATATCTGTTTTCCTTTTAAAAATATTATTTTCAAATTTTTACCGTAAAAAAAGTTCAAATACCTTAACTTCATTCCCATGGTGCAGGAATGGCAAACCAGTGGCACGTGTGCCATCAATGGCACGCAACTCAATATTTTTGGCAGGACAGTGATCAAAAGGTCTTGTATTTTATTTCAAGGTTTCAATGTTCACTATGAAATATTACGAACAAATGCGAGTGATCGGTCGCAGGAGCAGACTCGTTTTTTATTGCCTTGCCTTAGTTACGTCGTAGACTACAATTGCTTATGATGTAAAGTTTGTCTACGCATAGCATACTCAATTTTATTGATACGACTGTATTCTAAAGTTTATCTGTGTTATATTTACGATTTTTAACTGTTATTTAACGTGGCTAGTTCAGCAAAAGTACAAAAAGTGCAAGATAGTAAGTGTAACAGAGAATTTCAAATTTGTTGAACAGAAGAACATGGTATTATATTAGTAAAAGCGACAAAGTGGTGTATGCTTTATGTTCTGGAGTAGTGATATGCAGAACGGGTATTTTTAAACAAATTAATAAACCCTCTTGTCAAAAAAGTGAACCTCAGCAAAAATAATTGCTTAGAAACCGTTTGGCAAATGTCTCCAATTCAGACTGTAGTCTACAAAAAAATAACATCTTACTCTCCTTATTTAAGTTATTTGTCATCCAATCTGTAACAACAGAAGTCACACTAATGTTACTTTAATTATGCAAATTACATGTATAACTGAAACATTTATAACTATACATTACAAAAGGTGCTTTTCGTAGTAAATAGAGCTTTGTGTTGTTGGATAATTTAGTTTTATTATTTCCCAAGTAATATCACAAGTCAAAATTATTTGATGGCCCATCTATATCTAATTAAACACTTCTTTAGAAAAAATGGCACGTTGATCCATAAAGGTTCGCCACCCTTGCCCTATAGTGACAGTAAAGTTAATAAAATAAGTTAAATTAAAACAGGTGCGCACAAAAATTAACATAAAACAAAGATTCAAGTTTGAAGTTATGCAATTTTGAGTTGAATAAGTACAAAATAAAACTAATTTTCCGAAAGTAATAGAAAGTTTATAATTCAATATATATATATAGCCTAAAGCTTAATATAACTTAAAAATTCTATGTAGTTTAAAGTAGTAAAATATCATGGATTGAATTCCTTTTATTATAATTTTAAAACTTACCTATGCGGAAAAGATGTATTCGGGTACATATAGATGAAGGAAAAAATAAAAAAATTAATTAATTTTCATGTTAAGTACTGTCACAACTGGAATGATGTTTATGTTTGAACATTTTTTTATGGTAGCAAGTCAAAGTGTTGGGGCACTAATCTCGAGTTATATATCTGACCTCAAAACTCACCCCCAACACCCAGAACTATTATTGCGTCTACCCGACACTGGTGCTGGTTCCAAAATATTGGTACACCCCCACTCACTCGAATCCGAAGGCAAGACACACCACTTACCTGGGTATTACAAAATTAATTTTTTTTTCATTTATGTATACAAACAGAACTTCTCACACTAAAATCTTTAAGAGAACCGACGCTGAACGACACTGGGAAATGGAACGCAGAGCGTTCCTCCATCCCATATCGGAAAAATTGATTGTGGCCTTAGGTTGGAGGGCCTTGATGAGAGAGTGGTTCCTGATTGGTGGGGTGAACGTGGCAAGGAGGCGGTGCTAAAGGAGCTGCTTCGGAGACAACCGAGTTGGCGGGAAAAAAATCTTTTCTTATATACAAATATAAAAACAGCCAGCGCCATCTATTGGACAGTCTAAAAAATCAAGATTGGATGACGAATTCACAACACAGTAATTTTTGTTTAAGTGAAACACAGACACATTTTAGTGCTCTTTAACATTAATTGCGATGAGAATACACCTACAAAAGAGTCGCAAGAAAAACCACCAGGTTCATTAAACAGATTCTTTAGTATTAATTTTTTTAAAAATGTTATATCGAAATTACACGATTAAAGCGGAGATGGAAATAAAAAAAAATTGGATTGGACGGATTCGACGGTACGGGGAGTGAGCTGGGCTATGAAACATTGCAATGTACTTAACAGTTGTAACACTTACTAACGCTTTTCATAATTCATAATGTAAAAAACGATTTTGTTTAAAATCATCCATTCGAATTTAAATCATTTTCCATTCTTTTTTCAAAAAATCCAACCCTTTTAGGTCAATATTAAATTTTTTAAAATTATTTTTCTCTCTATGTTTATACCGTAGAGCACCTTTTCTGCATAGGTAGGTTCGAATTAATAATAGTTATTTTTCTTCCCCCTCATACTGTATAATACATCTCAGACGGTGCGTTTAGGAAAAAAATTAATTTGTTCCAAATAAAAAATATAAAAAAAATATTATACCTCCTAATTTGCCAAAGAATTCTGATAAATTTTTTTTAAAAAAAAATATTTCTGTGAAATAGTCTAAAAATAAAATTTAAGAAATGAGATTATTTTGCTCCATATGTAAATATAATGTTGTTCATCAATTCAGATAAATTTTTAATGAAATGCTCAAATTATATGCATTGATTGAAGCATTATTAATAAAATACACGTAATAAAAAAAGCATCGATTTTTCTCTCCCATTTTACGTTTAATCATAACACTTACATAACAGATTTTAACTTCTCTATCTCCCATTTTTCTTTAAATATTTCTCAGTTCGTTAAAAAATAAAAGCAAATTAAAATTCACGTAAAAATTCCCTAAGAATAGAAAAGAAAAAAAATAGTGAACGGAAAACAGCTGCCTCTCTTCTCTTGAAGTGTTTTGTCTTCGTTGTTGATTTTACTGGTTCGTCATCTGCCTCTGAATGCTTAAGGATCACACGCGCAATTGATTTCTAACACACATCTCCATTTTTATCATTTTCTTCTGCTTCGTGTGTATGAAGGGGGGGGGTCTTTCCATTTATTACACTTGAATTAAGCTGCTGTTTGCCCAGTTTAAAAGAATGCAGTAAAACCATTCGCACTTACGCAGGTTAAATTCTTGTCTGGAGAATTTTTAATTTTTGGAAGTTGTACGAAGTTTAGTTCTCATTACGCAGGCACCAATTTATTAGTTTTAAAAAAGCATTCGGAAAGAATTCTCTTCAGAGTTTCGAGGAATACTTTTTTAAAAATATTACTTTTCCTATAATAGTTTAATTTATAATATACTGATGCAAACTCGGTATTGGTTTATGGTTTAAATCAGCAATTTTTTTTTCTCGAATTGGAGCCCATAGGGACTTTTGGAGGATCCTTAAATGGTTTAAAGGACTCCGCAAAAGAAAAACAAATATGTTTTGGGATCCACGATACGTATAAACTAAGGGAATCAAGAAAATAATTGACAATAAAATATAATATCATGGAGAATTCCAGAAATCATTTTTATCTCCTGGAAATTTCTCTAGTTTAACGGGGGGGGGGGGGGAATTTGTCTATCGAAAATTCTAGAAGGAAAAAAATCATTTAAGATTATAAAACATTAAGATATCCGCGACTATACTTGCGAAAACTTTTTTTAAAAAAAATGGAGATGTAGGGATTTTTTTGATGTTTTTAGATTTTTGTACATTTTGAGACAATTATGCTAAAATTAAGAAGAGAAAAAGAAATTATTATAACTCAGATGGGAAGAAATTGGTAAGAATTCCCAAAAAAATAACATAAACGGGTCCCATTCAGTACCAAACATTTATAAACAAATTTTCATTTTGTTCAATTCTGGTGTGTTGCTATGTTATTCATTTTTGAAATGACCTTTAGGATAAGAGATATTTTAATTTTTACAAAAACTAGAACATTTTATCCTAGTTATTATATGAAATTGCTTAAGAAAACTGTGATTATATTAACATAAGGGACTGTAAATTTTGTAATAAAAGAGTAATTGATAAATCTAAAGGTTAAAACACTTCTACTATTATACAGAACATACACAAAACACTTCCCAGTTAATTATTTTCAAAACTTTTTAAAAATCGCTGGCCCTATTTGAGCATTTTTTTAAAAAAACGCACTTGGAGTAATATGGTTTTTGTATTTTTGTGTGTGATTTTGGTTAAGAAAAATAATAAATTTCTTTCAGATTTTCTTTTTTTGTCAATTTCAAATCTCCTTTAAAAAAAAGCCAAAGACTGCATTAAATTTGTGGAAATGAAATTCAGAATAAAGTTTGTAATGGGTTTCAATTTTTAATTGCAATAAGTAAAATTATTCCAAGAAAATTTCAGACTTTTAAGGAATTTCAATCATACTGTTTCACCATTTTTTAGTATAAATACTTTGATATCCAATGTAATATTAGTGAGATTTTTCAGTGTTTTTAAGTTAAAATCATTTCATAACTTTTATATTTCATCAATATTTCAATGTATGAATTAACAATTTTTTTTCATTCCTCTTTAGATGTGATTCTCCAAAGAAGGATTTAGTAGACAATTCTGAAAGTGGAAGTAATAAGGGTCCGGATATTATTCCTTTATCTATAGATCCAGATGGTAAGTAACAAGTTTTTTAAGAATTGCCTGTTCTCACTGAAAATATTAAGAAGTTTGAAATTCCAGTATCTTGCTCTTCAATTCCTATTACTTTACCAATCTTTATTTAAATCTCAATATCGTTAAAGATTTAATTCTATGTTTGTGTGTAAATAAATATACTAAATTATTTTCATAGAATTGTTGAAATTAATAAAATGATTAAATTAATTTATATGATGATAAAGCAACAACTTATCTTATTTTTGTTTAATATTAATAGCAAACTTTTCAAGGACCTATAAACTGGTGGTAATATATAAATTATTCTCTAGATAAGTCACTGCAGTACATTTTTCGAACTTCCTTTGCAGTTCGGCGTTTCAAGTACTGTTTTTTATTGTTTTGAAGTTAAGATCATGCAAAGTGATATAGTTATTGTTACTAATATTTATTTATTTTTTTGCTGAGAGGGATTTTGAATTTTCAAAATTATCCGTTTTATACGTAAAGCATTTATTATTCTTAATCACCATAAAAGCATATTAATAGACCTCCTTGTAGAAGATACTGTTTCACTTTAGTTTTATAGAGAAGTAAATTTCGAAATTGTCAAATTATTATCCTTTTTTGTGTGCGCTATAAATCATCTACGCACTAAAATACTAAATATATATACCTCTCTAAGTATCTTAATTATAAACATAAGTTTTTCCAGAATCACCTGGATTAATAAAATGTATAAATCCATTTTTGTAATAATTAAGTTATATAATTCACATATTTAACATCGCGTTTTATAAAATAATATTTGAATATACTTTTGACTTTTCGCGCAATTTTAAACGAAAGAATTCGGGAAATATTGCTTGAATTATTTTTTGACAACGAACTGCGCGCATTACTAGTTGGCAACATATTCGAAAAACACTACCTTCATTTGATTGCGAAAGACGAACATTTATTTTTGCGGAAAGTTAAATTAATAAAATAGTTTTTTTTTCTTACAATATCATAAGATTTACGTTTCGACCAATAAGATTATTATCTGTAAGTCTTCTACCCATTTTCTAATTTCAGTTCTAGAATATAAAATTAAATCTTTTGAAGTACTTTTTATAAATATATAGAACAATAAATTGTGTATCAAAATCTGTGAGTTCCTCGTAAATTTCGTGTTTATTTTAGTGACAACGAGTTCTCACTATAAAGGTAAGGACAAGCACGAAATACACTGAAGTGCTATTGAATTAGGGATAGCAAGGGCTATGTAAATTGTGTAGCACTGTGCATCCTTTATGCGCAAGTGAGGGCGCTGTGGTAACTGCATATATAACGCGTACTGTGGTTCTAAATTAGTTGTTGAAATTGCCAGTATGGGTAAACTGCCTAATTTAGACGCCTTAGATAGCTGACAAGCCATAGGTGCGAGATGCATGGGCCATTCAATTTCCGAAATCGTCAGACAGCAAGAATTTTCAATGTCGACAGTGTCAAGAGTATACCAAGAAAACATGGATGGTGGGCAAGAAATTAGCGATCGGGCAAACTCCAAAAGAAGATTAGCCTTGACAGTGCGTGTTGAGAGATGGCCCATGCGTATTGTACGTAGCTAGCGAAGCCAAACATTTGCTCAAATTACCGCCCATTTCAATTACGGTGCAAATCGTACAGTAAGTAAACGGACTATGCAGCGTTCGATTCACCGAATGGGTTTCAGGAGCCATCGATCTACGAGAATACCATTGCTCAATGCTGGCCCTCGGGCTTCACGTCTTGCCTGAGCAAGAGAGCAAAGAGACTGGAGAGTAGAGGACTGGAAACGAGTAGCATGAAGTGATGAGTCTCGATTTCGACTCTTTAACGCCAACGGTAGACTGAGAATATGGCGTCAGGCTCATGAAGTCATAGATCCTGCATGCCAGGTTGGAACTGTACAAGGGCATAGTGGCTCAATTATGATCTGGGGTGTTTTTTCGAGGTACTGTTTGGGATTTTTGGTGCGTGTACCAACCTCCCTCAATGCAATTCGGTACGTAGAGTTATCCGCACGGTAATGGAGTTTTCCAGCAAGACAATTATATCTCTCACAAGTCCCGCTTGGTAACTGGATGGTTGGATGAGCATTCCTCTGACTATTCTGTCATAACTTGGCTATCTAGAAGCCCAGACTGAAATCCTATTGAGCATCTTTGGGATGTTTTGGAACAAGGCTTGAAGGACCATCACACAGCACCAATAAACCTTAATGAATTACGGATAGCTGTAACTAATATTTGGCAAATCATTCACGGGGAAAGTTTCCAGAAACTTGTTGAATATATGCCTCGTCGTGTAGCAGCCGTTATCAAGGTCAGAGGAGCACCAACTCGTCACTAGGTAGGTATCCTTAATTCAGTGTAAAATTTTATTTCGAATATTTACTTCACCTTTCAGTTAGAACCCATTCTTACAACTCCCACTAATAACCAAATCCCTATAGAACATTTAAACAATAGAACTACATTACAAAGCATTATTAATAAAATTATTTAATATTTTTCATTAACAAATGTACTTTTAAATAAAAATTGTCAGAAAATTCCGGAACTGTTGATTTTTTTTTGAAAGAGTTGCTTTGATGAAATGTCTTTCGCTTCAACACCACACACTTTTCCAGAAGCTTGGATCCCAAGTTTGGCATAGCGTCCAATCGCTTAGATGTGACAGAGAAAGCTTTCGAAATCAGTTTCTAAGTCATTTGTCACACAATATGTTGAAGAGCAGTAGCCAAATGACAAACCACCCCTTTAAATTAAAAAAAAAAAAGAACTTTGAGATTGTTAATAATATTTTTGTAGAAGATCGATATTTATTTCTCTATGGCATCAACAGACGGCAGCACCAAAGCAAGTGATTGCATGTTTTTTTTTAAAAACCTCAAAAGAGAGAGAGAAGTAGTTAACAATTTCAGGCGCAGTGGTTGAAAGATTAAGTGAAAGTTGAGGCGATTCCACTCGTTTCTCAAGCAGAGATACCATAACGATCACTGGGCAGTGATGTTTTTCTGTCGATTTTTATTTGCCACACCAGAGTCTTGTATAAATATCATTAAATGAGGTTCTAAAACTTCCGCTCAGATGTCGTCAGTGTGATCCGGTTTGTGGGTATCCCAAGTTTTCATTTGAAGTACATGTATATGGAGCTCTTTGTATTTCGCTTTTATTTCAGGCGTCTTTAATAATTTGTGTTTGCTACCCTCACAATATTTTACCATCCCAACATTCCTTAACCTACTCTTTCCCAGCAGAAATATAAAATGTAACTCGATTAAGGAAGTTTGGTTGCCTTTATCAAATTGATAGTTAATGGAAATCATGCAAGTACACAAATTTGAATTCGTTATGAAAATGCTGTCCAAGACAATAGGATATGAATCAAATGCTGCAGCAGATTCACTTAAGATGTTAATCGTATTTGTGAAAGAAGCTTTATATCGTGATGGTAAGATTTTTCTTTCATTCACAATAATTACAATGGCAGTTGTTACTTTGCTTGGAGACTTCTGTGGAATAGAAGCTTCTTCGTACAAATATTTAACCAGTATTGTCCGTTTCAGCTACTTTACTTTATTACTGTTAGCTTTCAGGTGCACCCGTGTCAACTCAAGACTTTCGGATGACCAATCAGACACAGGACTCGCTAATCATCGACAATCAAGCAAGCCATAACGAAAGCCTTCTCCAGGTTTTCCACGTGGAGGTCTGTAACTCACCGGTTGAGCATATGGCGAACAATTTGACCATGCTAGACAAACCCTGCTTCTAAGTGACCGACCTATCTCCGAGCACGTCCTATGCCTTTTTTATCTACGCCTGTAACGTAACTTGCAGTGATTAGGTCGAGCTCATAGCCACCATCCTCTCTACTGCTGATAAAAGGACAGGTACATTCTCTAAATTATTCATGATTTTCTGTCCATTAAGGAACAGTATTCTCCAAATTACATAATATGTCTATATTTTTGCGTTGCTTGCCAAAATTTCATTATTTCAAAGGTTAAATTTAGTGGTCCGTTTCCATCAGTTCGATGGAAAATTCAGTACTATATATTTAATTTTACAATTTACTTCGGGTACTGGGTTATTAAAATGGGATTATTGCTAATTGTTCTTTATCAGGTGGACAGTCTAATGAGTACTTACTCTTTTTAAAGCTTGCTTCCAACAATAATCTAGGAAATACTGATTAAATTCGCAAGCAGGTGAAAAAAAATGACAATATATATGTACTTTATTAATTTATTTATTAGTTTAGTAAAACTAAATTTTCTTTTGTTGAAACATTACTTTTCCTCCTTTACACTCTTGTACATGCGAACAAACTGCATAAAGTACAATGCTGGAATGATCGACCATGGCTTTGAATTACTGGAAAAATACGATGGCATAGATTTTCCACAAGTGTTCTAAAATTACGCTGTACATAGTTCGCATAGCACCTAAATTTGAATGAATTTCAAATTATCAATGTTTAAAAAATTAAGGAAATAATACAACTGAAGAAATTATGCACGAAAAAACCCCGTTTAGGATTAAACGGGAATCTTTTGTCTATGGCCTTAAAATATAAAAAGCTTCAATGTAAAATTGAACACATTTGTATTTTCAATCAGCATCATAACATATACATTGACGGTATGCTTAAATTATAATAGCATCATCTTGAAATGTTTTAGGAATGTATCAATTTAAATTTGAAAAAAATATAAATCAAGTGAAATTTTCGTATATTTAAATATGGTCAAATTGTTAAAACAATAAATTTTAAGGGAACATGGCACGCAATTTACACACAATTTTTTTTTAATTTAATGATTTTCAACTTTTTTTCGTTGGCTCCTATGTGTATGTGTTATGTAAAAAAGATTTAGTGCTCAAAATTTATAAAAAAAAAAGCTAACAATTGAATTTTTTAAGGAAAAACTGAAAATTTATGGAGCGATTTTAAAATGCTGCTCTTCCTACAGAAATTGATGTACACACATGAACTTTGATTTACAAGTAGGTATGTCCCAAACTATTTTTAACAAAACCAGGTATGGGTTTTATAGCATGATTGGTATTCGTACAATACTTCTTTTTACGAAAGCTTATTGAAAATTCTTCAGAAAATGTATAAATTCTAAATTCAATTATTTTTTTAAAAATGAAGTGTTGTTTTGATTCAAAAATGCATACCAACTTTTGTTGCATGTATTATTAAATATATATTTTAAATAAAAAATTAGTTATTTTATCCTTTCTGAGATATGCCCGTTAAGTTTTGATTTGTCATTGGGAAGTGAATAAAAACGAACGTAAAAGTTATCATAACTCACCATTCTTTTAACTAGGAGCATTCAAATTTTGTGCGATTATGGAAAAGTATGAAAAGGATAATTTAGGCTAAAAAAGACTTGATTTTTTGACCAATATCTGTCAATTAAATCATACTGTGTCCCCTTAATCCAGAAATACAAACAGAACAGTGAAAAAGGGCTTTAGAAAAATGGGTCACACACAGAGAAAATATTTATTCTAATTAATAATACTAAGCAATCGTAAAATACAAATTTAAAGAAAATGTACTTGCTGGTAGTTTTATGGAGTATTTTAACCCCCAATAGTGACTTTTGATAGCTTAACTGCTTCCTTTTTAGCAAAAATCTTACTTAAAAAAATTTAATGCCTGAACATAAAAAATAATTACTTGGAATTTAAGAATTAAAAGTATTTAAAAAATTAGTTTAAAGTGGAGAAAAATGTAAAAAAAGACAGCTTAGATTGGATTAGGAGTGTGAGTGGGGTATAAAATGGCCAATCCGGATGCATAGTTAAGAAATCAGAGATAAAGTTTTGAGCGATTTATGTAACGCAGGATGCGGCAAAAAAACCTCCCCATTTTAAAAAGGCAATTACAAACAAACAAAACAAGATACAGAAAAAAAGTATTTTATTCGTGAACAACAAATACGATGCCATTTTACATTAATTGGTTTTAAAAATTATGTCAGCTAAATGGCGTCCTCCAATAGTGGCACATTGACGAAGTCTTTCCCGAAAGCTGTCTATAGTTCGTGTAATTTCCGGTGGAATGGCAGTCACTGTCTGAGTGATTGCCTCCTTTAGTGGTTGTAGGACGTTGTTTGTACACTAGAGGGTTTTCTGCTGCGCAGTAGAGAAAATTTTATTTATTCACAAGTAAAAGCGGGCCTCATCAGACGAAATCAAAACAGCGCCAGGGGAAAGGTTCTGAAGAACTTTCTTTGAACTTTGAAACTGGAGAGGTTTTTTTGTCGGACCCTGTATGAGCTTGTAATCGAAAGGAAGAGATCTGATTGGTCAATACAAAATTTGGCCAGTAGAAGTAGTTAGAGTAGTAGGTTGAGATGTAAAATGCATTGGAAAAGAGTACAGTTTTGAAAATGAAAAAATATTTAAGGCGATATTTACAAAATATAGTTGATTGAATGAAAAGTTAAACAAATTAAAATGCTCCTAGGTATATTTAAAATTATATCAGGGGTATATTTCCCTTTACCTGAAATAGTCTAAATTTGTGAATTATCCATTTTTCTTGCGATTTACCTGAGAGTAAATATTTTACTCGATGTGTTTAGGTCTTTCTTCTCTCTCTGTGTTTCTGATAAACCATCGATCATTTAAAATGTACCGCAATATAACATTTTGTGAAGCTTCGAAATTAATATGAATCAGCTGCATGGCCCTAAGTTGGAGTGGCACAAGTCAGAACTGTGGTCTGAGGATCAAACGTAAATAAACATTTTATTATATCTAATGTAGATTATCTTGAAATTAAGGATACAGACTACACGCATTTTGCCTAAAATGGGTTTTAATATGCAGAATGTGGTGTTTGAAAGTGAAGCTTTCATGAAATATGATACAAAGATAATTGGTGTGTTAATACCAAGGTGTCACATTATTGTGAAGAGGATAGTCTGTTTTTGAGGAATTTAACAGTATTTTCCATTTGTTATACCAGTCCTTAAGGACAGCAATACAATGAGAAAGCCTTCTATATACACTATCGGTCCAAAAGTATCCGGACATCCCTTAAAAAGTGGTTCTGGCGAATGACGCAATTTCATACGTAATTGAAAGCTATTAATCTGTTGGTAGTGGTTTGTCATATTGTATTTATGCGTTTGTGAGGCAATGAGTAAGTCAAAGGAGCTTAGTGAGTTTGATCGTGGCAGTATAGTGGGATGCTACCTTTGTGGGAAATCAGTTCGTGAGATTGCGGACATTCTAAAGAAGCCTAAATCCACTGTGAGTGATGTAATTATGAAGTGGAAAAGTCGAGGCAGTGGAACAGCAGAAAAACGAACCGGTAGGCCGAAAATACTTGGTGAAAGAAGCCGCAGAACTCTGAAAAGGGTAGTGAAACAAAATCGCAAGTCCTCGTTGGTAGAAATTTCGCAGGAGTTCCAAAGTTCATCAGGAATTAGTGTTAGCAGCAGGACTGTCCGTCGAGAGTTAAAAAACTTGGCATTCCATGGTCGTGCAGCTGCTCACAAGCCAAACATCACTCCACAGAATGCAAAGCATCGATTGCAATGGTGTAGAGCTCACCGTCATTGGGCTGTGGACATGTGCAAAACTGTTCTTTGGAGTGATGAATCTCGCTTTACAATCTGGCAATCGGATGGACGCGTCTGGGTTTGGCGGATGCCCAGCGAACGTTTCTTTAGTGACTGCATTGTGCCGACTGTTAAGTTTGGTGGTGGAAGCATAATGGTGTGGGGATGTTTCTCGGGGTTTGGCCTGGGTCCGTTAGTTCCTGTTATTGGAAACATGAACTCTGAGATGTATGTGGACATTCTGGACAATGCTGCACTCCCAACTCTATGGCAATATTTCGGGGAAGGCCCATTTCTCTTCCAGCAGGATAACTGCTCCATTCACACATCGAGGCTTGCACAGACGTGGTTTGACGAAATGGGTGTTCAAAAACTGGACTGGCCTTCTCAGAGCCCCGATTTAAATCCCATAGAACACCTTTGGGACGAATTAGAGCGCAGATTACGTAGCCAGCCAAATCGACCATCCTCACTGCAAGCACTCACTTCAGCTGTGATGGACGCCTGGAAGGCAATTCCTATGGTCACCTATCAAAAGTTGGTGGAAAGTCTTCCCAAACGTGTGCAGGCTGTCATCCCTGTAAAAAAGGGGGACCAACATCATATTAATATGTGCCTCAGGACACTCGAAGTCCATACCAATGGGTGTCCGGATACTTTTGGCCAGATAGTGTATGACTTTCATGTTGAACCAGCATCGCAATGCCATCTGAATAAATGCAGATAATGGTGTTACCTGAATTTTTGTAATATCGTTATCAGAGATTAAACAGGGTAGACCACATAATTGAGCCATACGGTACTCCAGCTTGGATAAATTTTAAGATTCATTATTTTAAATTTATTTCTTGTGAAGCATGTATGAACCCCGTGCTCTATAAATATACCAACAAATCCCAAAACACAGACTCCTTGGAAGGATTACCAATTATTTTATCATACTGTGAAACATAAAAGTATGTATGTATGAATCATATAAAATGCCTTCAAAATAAAAGATCTGAAAAGGAATCCACCTCCATGTTTGTCTCTTAAAAATATTTTTTTAAAAATTATACCAAAATATTTTGAGAAATAATATTCTTAAATCCCACAAATAAAAATTCCAACGAAACAAAGCAGCCCTGATAACTGTATGGGCAAGATTGTGAACTCATCAGCGTTCTGTTAAGTCGTGAATTTTAGTTCTGGTGACACTAAAGCTATGTCATGTAGAGTCTGATGGATTTTAAAAATGTCGATATTCAATGCTTCCACTATGGGGTTTGCAATCCTGGGATTGGTCCCGGAATTAGGATTGGACTATTTATTAAAAATACCTACATTAGCATAATTGAAATTCCATAATAAAATTTAAAACTGGTTTAATATTAATTTTATCGTGTGTATGATAAACAAACCAGAATGAAACTTAATTCATCATAAAAAAAAATAGTTCATAATGAAATTTAAAAAAAAAAACATTCCTTCATTTCTGTAAACAAGCTTTAAAAGAACACAGGTCGTCCAGCATTTCATACTTCAAACGGCTTTTTATTTTTGTTACAAATTGTCCAGCCGAAGAAAATGCTTGTTTGGATTCTATACAAATAGGTGTTATCGTCATTAAATAGGAGCAATATTCTTTTCAGGTAGTGCCCACGTCTCCCTCTGTTTTCAAGAAAGACATTTCTTTTTGAATTTTTGATGACAGTGTCTCAAATCTAATAGACTGCATTGGTGCACATATACCTCTTTGATAACTTTATCTGATTCTTCTGCTACACTTAATAGTTTTTATGCATAAATTGATTCAGTTGCATGAGCTGTTAATAATGCAGTAATATTTGAAGTGCCAAGTCTTTTCAAGCAGGTCCGTTATTAATTAACGACATTTAATTGAAGAAACTGTGACAAAATCTATTGTTGAGATATTGCTTACTTTATTGTGTAAGTATGGCAGTGAGTCACTTAGATCTGTACGACATTCTCCCGTACGAGAAATGAGAGCTGCATATATATGATTTTACTTATAATTGCACAAAAAACTCTGTGTACATATTTCATAAACAAAATATAAATTTTCTAAGAATTAAATACTTAGAAAATTTTGGTGAGAAATTTTTTTTAAATATAAATTCAGACAAAAACTAAATCCCGGGATTACAAAAAAACTCCAGGATTTTGGGGAATAGAGTGCATTCTTAGATGCTGACCATGTCACTTAACTATGGTTCGAAATTACGAGATCTGTCATCAATAGAAGTGTCGCCTCTGAGTGCATAGACTGAATCAATTAAATGAAAATGGAATTTTTAATAAACCCATACTTTTTTCTACGTTAAAATATATGTATTTAGCTTCTACAAAACATCTCAGACTCATCAATTTCTTGAAATTAATATTAATCGATATTCTATCTTCCTTTCAGCTTAAAAATCAATGAAGTGGCTACTGTATTTGTGGACGTGGGTGCTATCGTCTTCGACATTAAAGTTACGAGCCAGACTTTGAAGTGTGTGGCAAGAAAGGTAATTAAGGGATTTTAGTAATAATTATTCATCTGTACAAAATATTAATGTGAATAGAGACTCCACTAATAATAGAAGCGAGAATAAATTAGCATTTCTTGACTGAAGAGAAAAAGAGCATGAACATAAAATATGAAAACAATTCAACAGTTTCCCCAGCACTATCTATTGGCATTCAAACAATGCAGTATTTAACAAACTGGATACAAGTTATTGAGAAAATAAACTAAATATTTAATATATGTTAGATGCTCAAAGCCATACTAATTATATCTAGTTAAATGTTTGAAAATGATTCGATGGTGTAATAAATTAATTTAAATCCACAAATTCAACGAGAAAAACCTTTGCAGAATAAAACAAATGAACCACTATATTTTACCCATTAACTGAGGTTGACGAGTGCACACTTCATGGAGAAGGTACAGGATTTTGTGCCATGACAAGTATTCTTGTCATGCGTAAAAAGTAGAGACCACTGCCAATTTAAATTGTAATTTTTTAAAAATTAAACATATTCTCAAACTTAAAGATGTTTAGAATATTTTAAGGCCAGGCTCGGAGTAAAACAAAAGCATAACAAGTATGAAAAATTTAAGATGAACTCGTGCGTCTCCATATGCACCGGCTGAAACAGCGTATAAGTTCGCATAACGAATTTGTTTATGTGCAATGATAATGTTTTTTTAGGTATTAGAATAAAAGGGGCAAAGGCAAAAGTCAGAAAGTTGATTTATAATAGGGTTACTTTAGATATGATCAGACATGGGTGAAACCCGTTTTTCGAGTGATATTTATTTGGTTAACATAAACATTTTACATACATAAGTATTAGTAATGAAATTGGCAAATTAGTATCCAATATTTTAACAGTGACACTTGTTCTTTGATCGATGAATATACTTATCATCGCTCGATTTCTGTGACATACATATGCTTGCACAATCTCAAACAGCCTATCCTTCAGTGGAGGCCGCCAGGTTTCCCCCGTTACATAAACCAGTTTTCTTCATGTGAGTAGCGGTTGATAGCATGTATGCAGCCCCACTAAGACTCGACTAATTCTTCAAGGAAAGTGAATGGTACTTATTGCCTGCTCCTGTCCAAATTCATGTAATTTTCGAAGCAATAACTGACTAAATTAATCCTTTGTTTAGTTTCATGCTGCACATCAGCATTCTCCTTCAATAAGTTTCAGCACATTAATGGATTAAAAAAACAAGTTTGAAGAAGGGGAAAAATTTGTAAATATTTTTGTGTTATTGCTTTATGAACGAAACCAAAAATAAATAAATGACAGAAATATAGACCCAATATTCCACTAAGATAAACAAATTAAAAAACATACCATTGTGAATATAATTGGGTAAATAAATCTTGAATAAAGATTTATTTGTAAAGGTGATCATTTCCGATTGATTTTTACTTATGGAGGATAAGTATCGTGTACACTTTTGAAAACAATCTCTGAAACATCTAACTGTCATTATCTTCTTAATACTGCCATATTTTAGAGGACTTTCAATAAGAAATAATATAAAACTTGTAATGTATTTTGAGAATGGCGCCTTTTTTTTCTTATTACTCCTAATCAAATTTAATAATTAACCTAATTTGAAGCTTTTTTTTAAATTGTAGATGCTCTCACCTTTACAAATATAGATTTATTTGATACTGGCCCACAAAATCAAGAAAAGGTTCAAAGATATGTTAATGGAAGCAAGAACACTGCAAGAAAAAAAATAGACTTCAATGTGTCCCATTTGTGAACTTCAACTCAACCAACAAGTGAAACCTCAGTCAAGATTCCTGTCGAAAATTACTCTGGATATGGATGTGCAAGTAAAATTATCGATTCAGACGCTCGGAAAAGGTAAAATAATTTAACATATATACAAGCTTTCGCGATGGTTATATCTAAAAAAAACCACACATACTCATTGATTAAAGAATATAAATTAAAAGTAAAAAATCTTTTTTAAAAACAAGTTTTTATTTAAACACGCTAAAAAGAATAAAATAAATTTTTCTTTAAAACTTTTTTTACTATCAACTTATAACGTCATTACACAATTTATATGATATAAAAGCTCGTCGCGAGATTAAAGTACTCTTATTTACTTAGTTTTAAATTCCCTTACAAATTCAAATCAATCAGATCAAGTTATTTAATTTACTTGTTTATCTGCAGAGGTAAATCGCGCGACAAGCTTTTATATCATATAAATTGTGTAATGACGTTATAAGTTGATAGTAAAAAAAGTTTTAAAGAAAAAATTATTTTATTCTTTTTAGCGCGTTTAAATAAAAGCTTGTTTTTAAAAAAGATTTTTTACTTTTAATTTATTTTTCACTTTTTAGTTATCACTGGACAGGTTTCTCAGTCTGTTTATCTCATTCAACGCATCATTGTTGCTAGGTGTTTGCCGGTTATTTTCGAACAGTCTAGCTAAATGAATTCTCGCAAAAAGGGTACTAGACGAAAAACACAATTTTTTCAATCTTCGTACAGATCTTGGGTAATATTGTCCTACACACGAAAAAAAGTTTTATGAGATTTTCTTCATAAATGTCGAAGTTATTAAATGTTTAATTAAAATTTTGAGTATTTTTTTAAATGACTGATTCTAAAAAAGCAAAGCATGAGCCGTTTTAAAACTTAATGCCAATTCATTTAAACAAAAAAAAAATTCATGCGCAACGATTTAGACATTATTTTCATAAAAACGCATCGATTTTAACTTTAAAAAAATCATAAATACAAATATTATTATTTTGTAAAAAACATTATACCGTATCGGAATGAAATAAATTATCTTTCCGATTGTGTAATTATTTTTTGTTTGAGTTTCATAGATTAAAATTAGATAATTTTTTTAAAGAATTTCTACAATGCTCTATCTTAGTTTAACTTGGCAGCGTTGAGAAAAGTATACAATGTACCAATCTACTTGAAAAATAACTCTACTTTTTAAGTTTTGAATTTAAATCCAAGAAATTAGATAGAAATTTGTAAAAAAATTGCACACGTTGTAGAAATGTAATTATTTTTTAGACAAAGTTAAATAATACAGTCAATAGCGCAACGTTATGAAATTCCAGTTTGGCTGAAAACCGATTTTCGACGCCAACTTTTGGCATTGTTGTAACAATAACATTATTACAACAAATGCATACATATCGAAGTCGGCGCCCAAAACTAGTTTAACGTTTTTAATTAATATCGATATCGGAATATAAATGGTCAAAACATGCATTGTCATCCAAACTAAACGTGTATACAAAATTTCAGCTCAATGCGATGAAGATATCAGCTTCAAAATTGAGTTGCAAGATTCCACCCGAACAAATTACATACATACATACATTGTAAGTTAAATAAAAGCTTTTAAATTAAAAATAGAGGAATTACGATTTGTACATATAGTCGAATTTTTGAAAAAGATTGTAATTAAATTTAGTTTGAAGATATATGCATTTAAAACAGAAAACGATCTATAAAGTCAAGATTTTATATTATCAATTCAGGGAATGTTCAAAATACACGCTGCGATATCAAACTTAAAATGGTCCCCTTTCACAGCCAGATATTGTCACAAAGCTTGACAGGAAGAGGCAGTGGATCCCATTTCAGGAGGGAGATTGCTATTCTAATAGTTTCCAAACAGACTATGCAATGTTATGGTTAGGAAATTTTAGTAAGTAATCATTGTGGCAAATATTTTTGCTTTCCCAGTAAACATCAATCACCTGAGTGTTTTTATCCTTTAACAGGAATTTGGGAACAACCAGGCTCCTGAAAGGTCAAATATAGGCTTTCAGATCTCTCTATACATCATAACAGAGTGAGAGTCTTAGTCAAACACATGCAGGGGTGTACAACCATCCAAACTTTCATGCCATCACCAGAGCTATGAACTTTTTCCCTAATGAAGGAGAGAGCGTATCGTGATTCAGGCGCTTGCCACATAGAAGTACACTGAGAATCTGTATTCAGACTGGATCTCAACTTGTGCAAGAAGAATTGTGCACCGCTGAAATCTGGTCCAGGGTGCACATTATCTGCAACAAACTAAACACGCTCTCTTTGTGAGCTGTAAAGTAAATATTGGATTTTCAGGAGTATGACTTTCTCTTATGAAGCCTTCTAACAGTAATAGAATGCAAAACTGAATCCAGTGGCAGTGACAGCTCAAGTTACTGAGAAGCTGTAGCAGTCTTGTGTTGCCATGCTGAAAGGGCCAAATAATTAACTTCATTTTTTGTTATGGATCTTGATTGACCTTGTTCAGGTCTTCTTGACATACATCCAGTATGAAACTGTTTCTATAAATTGCAAACATCACTGGGAATTACATTAAGCTTTGTAGCCACATGTGCTTGACCTCCATCTAATTCAGTTATGCATATGTTCACAACTAGTCAATTTACCCACTTTTGCAAGAAACATGGGCAAGAGCACACAAATTTCTGATAGCCTTTTGTGCGCTTATTTGCCCAGCATTGCCACAGCTCCACAGATAACTCTGATTATTTTATGTAAAATACAATTATTCAATCACAAAAAGAAGAATTTGCCAGCAAAACAGATGAACAAAATATAATAAATTAATTTTATAATGAAAACACAGGCATTGTAAAACTTAAAAGGAAACCCTTAAAACAATATATGGCACTATATCTTTATAAAAGGACGTGGAAATTTAAATGGATTTGTGGAGGACAATATTTAAGAAAAAATTAAGCTCTAAAAGGTAGTATCCAAGGGAACTTTTGACAAGCGAAATGTCTCCGATAGGTTACTTAATGGTTATATTTTGCATTTAAATACATAATCCCACCGAGATAAGAGTAAACATTTTTATACTTACAATGCATTACAAGGACCTTTGTAAGTTAACTGTCTTTACATTTGAGGGATTGTAAATTGATTGATAATTTTAGGGTCTCACATTTCAAAATTTCTCAATCAATAGCATTATTTCCTGTTCTACTTTCTCAATTTTAACTAGCCAATGGTGCAGGTTACATTGATTATATGCTCAGGAAGAAATTTGTAGCAATAATTTATTTTACAAACAATGGAGTGCTTACTGCACATCCTCAGTATTCAAACCTTGAAATTTCAGATGCTTGATTGAGTGTTGGAAAGAGCATCTCCTTGAAGATTGTATAACATGTCCAGTGATAAACTAAAAATGAGTTTGTTGCAGGCCAAAAAACGAATCTGAAGTTTTAGTTAAATCCCACCTTCATAAAAGCACAACATATGGTTAAAATATTTTCTATTGAGTCTTCTTACACTGGGAACTTAATTTTTCACGATAAATCAATTAGTTCTTGTGGACTCCCTTCTGAAAACAAATCCATACTTAACCATTTTCTTGTATTGATGATAATTATGCGTTTGGAAGTGGAAAGACACAACTTTTAAGATTAACAAACATAAGAATTATCTCACTCAGTAGAATTTGCAACCAATCAATGATATTCATCACTGATAACAAAAATAGCCGTATGCTTCTTTTTTGACAATTTTAGAGAAAGCAGAACTAATATTTCTTCATTTTTAACTTTTTTTATCCTCCTAAATAAGACATTTGTTGATTATTGGTTTAAAAAAATTAAATCTATGGAATAGATATTTAAGTTTTAAATTTAATTTTCAGTAAAGCCACTATCAGTTCTATATTTATTCATGTGATTTATAAATTGTACTTTAAGGACTGCGGAAATGGATTACACACAATTTTATTTATTTGAAAAAAAGTATTGTATTACTTAATATGAATCTAAAACTACTTGCCTGTATTTACACTTTATAATGACCCTTTTCAAAAGATCTTCTTTGCAATACATCAATTTATAAAAATTTAATTATTCTTTAAAACTAGAATTTATTCTGACATTGAACACTAAAAAAGTTATCACATTCTTGTTCAAAGTATTCATTCATTAAAATGGTGGTTATAGTTCAAACAAATAATTCAAATATTTGAAATTTTCTTGTAAAAAATTTATAATGAAAAATTAATTTACACACACATGCATATCTTAAATAATATGTCTATATGCAAAATTACATTCAGCATACATTAGTTTTAGTATTAAATTCAATAATTCTCAGATATACACCAAATAGGTTAACTTCCTATTTATTTTTCTAAATCTGTTGATTAAAAAAATGAAATCAAACTATTTGTAGAATTATGAAATTCATATTAAATAAAAATTACAAAATTAAGTGCTCACAAATCAAGTTATCCATTGAAAGAAAATCTGTTCATTTTGTATAATACATTAGAAAACTGCATTTCATGACAGGTTTTTGTAACATACTGCTTCTGAAAAATAATTATGTATACTTAGTTAAAAATAAGTTTTCCCATTAATTTTTATAACAATTTTTCTCTTTTAAAAGGTCACAACCTCATAGACGAATCGTGGGTTCAAATCCTGATTTTATTAAAGATCCACTGTGTGAACTTTCTGGCAAATGCTACTCAATAAACAAAATATGGTTCTGTGTAGCAGCTGAAGTGACTTCATTTAACTCCATGTGAATTATAGTCTGTCGACAACAGAACTCATATCTATAAAATTTCCAAGCAAAATTAATTTGAAAACAAATATGTATTTTCAATTGTTATTTTTAATAAACATTTTATACTTGGTTAAAAAAATATTCAATAATTTTTCATGGTGCAGGAAATAGGTACCATGTACGTTTTGACAAATTAGCAAAACTGTCAATATATTTATTTAAATTGACTTTTTACAAATTATCTTAAATATGCATGTTTATCTTACATATTTCAAAATTAAACTTTTTATTTAAATAGATAAGCATAATTTAGATAAAAAAAGAAACAATCTTATTATGTCACAGTTTCCTCTTTGTTTGTAAATAACAAGACAGCATCATGAGAAGTTAACTGAAACTTGAACAATGCTAATATCAAGATTCATTCAGAAAAATGTATGAAAATGAAGCAACTGATGGCAAAACTTTTTTTTTTTTGGAAAATGACAACGAGTTCTCTTTTTCATATTTGCAGGTTCCATTTATCTTTTGGGAACAATTTTAAAATAATATAACCATAAAAATACACTATCCCTTGCAAATTATGCTACTTGAAACATTTGAAATCTACCATGTTCCTATTTTATAAACTGAATTATCCTTATTATCAAATGTAAATATAAAAGAATATTTTGATTTTTTTATTTCAGTATTTTACACCACACAAAGACAAACAATTTATTTTCTTTCGAATACTCAGCATAAAAAAATTAATATCCCCAAACCAAATTTAGATTATGCAATTAAAAGCTCCTTGGATAAATCTGAAATTACCAGAGTAGTTTTAATTGTAACAAGAAACAGCATTCATTTATAACAAATGGGTAAAAACAAATGTAAACAAAAATGAAAACTAAAAAGCAACTTTGAGGTGTAGTTCATTTATAGCACAGAATAATTTAAATTTAGGGGGAAAATTAAAGTTTGTCATTTTTTTTAAAAAACTATGAACAGCATTTATGTATTTGTATAAATCTAATTTTCTGTGCTCATGTTTTCCTTATTCATAATGCACAACCATCAATTTCAATCTTATTTTTTGTATTAATAGTACATATGGCATTATATTATAAATCTACAAAAACATTTATAAAAACTCTATTTAATGCCTACACTGAAATAAATAATTGTAAGCAATATTAAGAGAACAATTTACATTATGATTGTAACTTTATAAGTTTGCAAGAACATTGCCATGTTCAGATACAGAAAAAATTAGTATTTTTTTTTATCTCACACACATGTATTATGGATAAAAATTAACATATTAAAATGAATACAAAAAAAAAATTATGACAAAACAAATATTTTGTAAGTCAATAAAAAACTAATTTTTTTTAAACAAGATTTCCTAAATTAGGAAGTTAAATATATGAATTTTAGGAAATGTGTCAAAAATTCCAATTTCAACATTTTGTAAAATTCAAAATACTGAATTAAATTATTACATGGAAAGATTATTCTTCTATGTCTAATACCAGTACTTATAAAACTATGCTTTTGGGATCTTCGTAGAATAAAATGATGATAGCAATACTTTCTTTGAAAGCTCAAAAATGCATTTCTTACAGACAGAATATTATTAAACTGCTCTCAAAACAAATTTACTAATTTATTTTCCTTTAAAATCTCCATGAGGATAGATTACTTAGTTGTTTTTATACCCCCATCAAAATCATATTGAACTGTAACCAACCCCTTCCTGCAATTTGAAAAACATATACATTTTTTTTCAAAATTTAAAAGAAAAAATTTCTTAACTTCTAACAAAAATTTTAGAAGAAAATCAGAGTACTATAATAGGCAAAGAAAACCATAAGAAAAAGAATCTTCAGCTGCACTAAAAAATGCTTTGATACACCTCTATAATATAAGCATTAGTGTCCCAATTCAAGTATTTATACTAGTTTTGTAATTCAAATGCATTAAGAATTAGTAAAATATTCACTTAGAGATTAATAAACATATTTTATTAATACAGGTAAACTGATTTCATTAACATTTCTTTCAAAAGATAATGAAATGGTAAAAAATAGATGAATATATCAAATTTTCTAAATGAATATTATAATTGCAATTAACTTTGATGTGTTTAAATAAATGAACATTTTTATTAAAAAAAACTGCATACTAAGCAATCAGAAAAACTTAAACAAATCTGTCTTTGTAAAGAAAAATTTTTTTTAATTGAACTGTCAAAAAATGAAATCCTAATGATTACAAAAATTGTAACAGTTGATAGAAAGCATTTTTAATCCCATGTTGTGAGCAAAAGTTAAAAATCAGGTAGACTCATTAACTATGATAAATAAAAATCGAGCACAAACACTTTATTATACAATTCACAAATTAATACATACTTTTGTAATAACATTTCCAAATACGAGGAAGTTTAATTTTCTGGTGATGATGCAACCAAAATCAATGAATGAGGACAATTACTTGGAGCGCCAGTAAAAATCAGTAATTGAGGTCTGGAAAAGATTTGAAACATTTTACAGTTCAGTCTTGTATTACATAGTAAATCTTTCATTAAAACCATCTCCACACAAACAAAAATTCTGCATTTAATATTTAAAGAATATGTATATGATTGAAACAATATATTTAAAATTAAAACACCAAAATATCCAGTTATTTGTACTGTTTCACAACATAAATTAGATGTTTGAATAACTTAGCATATTGCAATTCACTATAAATGTATTGATGATTAAAACCAATTCCTCACATGCAAGTTAACAAAATAATAAAAATCTAGAATTCTGAATTTAGTATTTTAAGAAAATAATTTAAAAGTAGCAGAAAATTTGAATAACCTATAGTTTTAAACATGATCAACAACTTCACTAAGCTTTCTGATAATATTTAAAACTAGGGGGGAAGCTTAAGTTAGAACTAAAGAGCACTAATCCATGTTGAGGGGAAAAAACAACTTTATGCAGGAAAAAAAATAATATTAAATCTTTTTTATTGAGATGCAATTAAAAAAAAATCCTATTGGAAGTAAAGTGAATGTAAATGTTTTATGTTTATCCATATTCTATTAAAAATAATGATTTATTCAGGGTAAAACTTTGAATTTGAGTAATAATTAAATGAAAACAGAAAATAATGATTAAAAAAGGAACATTTTAATAAGACAATATGATTAGGAAATACAATACAAGTCCTATGAACACAAACACATTACAAGTTGAATAAAAACATTTTTTTTTTAACTTTTAGGAATTAGTCTCAAACATGCATTTAAATACCCTTTTTTATTCAGCATAATAAGAAATAAACAAGAATGTAAAGTAATAATGTTTATAACTTTTATTTGATTTGATGTAGTTAGTGTAAAATTTAATTTTTTCAAAAGTGATTCTTTATTAAAAATATTGCAACAGAAACAATAGAGGGAATTTTTCTCCCCCACCCCCCTCATGATGATTGAGCTAATTTTTTAACAAAAATCAGTTATGCCAGTCAGAAAGCAGCAATTTAAAATTTTTAATACATATTTTTTTAAAAATATTTTTAATAGTCATGGTGTATCTTAAGTTTTGAAATCAAATGATTTAAAATGTAATACAATGGATATTACAATGTTACAAATGGGTGTTATTAAAAAAAGTTCATCTGAAAAAAGAAAACAGTTTACTCAGAATTGTATAAAACAGCAGTAGTACTGCATGGTAATTACAAGTTTGAATGAAAATCACAGAATTATAGATAAGGTGATTAACGTACATTAATTCTGGAACAGCCTAAAATCCACAAGTTTAGGCAACATTTTAAAGAATTTTTAAATTAAATAAAAATGTGAACATCTGTCATTTAATTATGGTTAAAAACTACCAGGTTTATTATTTCATATAAATAAATCCTGGTATTAAGTAGAAAAATATACAAAAATGTTCTCAAAACAAAAGTATCTTTACAAAAAGAAATACACTTAAAGACAGTCAAATATTTTCATATTATCATGGCAAATTTATTATCATAAATAATTCATTAATTTGTTTCATTAAAGAATTAAATATCACTAATTTATTTATATGCTAAAAATTTTTTATAGAACTCATAAATATATATATTTAAAGGATTAAATATTCTTTACATATAATGTGAAAGAATTAATCTCTTACTCTAAGAACATCTAATACTAATGGAAGGAGCAATGTAATTGAGATCTCTAGCAAAAAGAGATTGCTATACATAAATAAATTATTCAAGGGGGAAAAATGAGTATAAAGCAATAAGAATTTTAGTTACTGAATTACAAGCATTATCAACATTAATTTTAAAAATTACTTACATATGAAACCAAAGGTAAATTCTCTGATGCAATTAGAAATGAATAAATTCTAGGAAATAATTTACCTCTTCAAATAGACTGACATTTTAAAAATAATCATGAAACTTAAAAATGAGCTATTTTAAAATTGAGGACAATGCAAACATTTGAATTTTTGATTTGACATCAAAAATCTAATAATACAAAGAATAGGTTTCATAAAAGCTGATGCTTTTTAAGTACTTCTAAAAATGTCATAATTAGAAAAATTCATTATTATTAATATTTTTATTAGCTCCAATACATTACTAAGATGAAGTTCTCAATGTAGCATTAATAATGTTCATACAAAATTGTGCAAAAAAATGCTTCTTAAATCATACAGACAAATATAACCCTACTTTCTGCTACAGAAAACATATCCACATAAAAAATCTATTCAAAATAGTAATCCCTTGCTCACAAATATTTCTTTATATTTTAGATTGACAGCTCTGAAATGAATTCTGAGTAGCACTGAAATATTCTTAAAGTATACACATAACAATAGCTAAACTACAAAAAGACTTATCATGCATTTGATTTTATGCACATTATATTTTATGACTATTTTGCTTATTAGTATTTTTCCTGCCAAAGGTGTGTTTTGACTTTAAAAAAAATAATGGGATTATGGATTTTATGTTTTGCTATATGTATTATTTTATTTGGAATTATGGGAAAGAAAGTGCCCACTTTGTTAGGAAATATACCAAAGATTGAGAAAGCAAACATTTGTATTCTATGAAATTGTGCTTCTTAAATAGTTCTAGATTTGAATTTTTTTTATGAATTTTTGGTATTTTACAATTTTTTCTCTCTTTATGAACAAAACAGTATGCATGAGCAGAAAAAATAAACATTTTTCTGCCAATTCAAAAAGTTCCAAATAAGTTGGAAATTTTTCAAAAAGTTACAGACAATCAAAACATTTTTATACCATTATAAACACTCATTAAAAATATATAAATTTGTCTTTCTTTCAGTGTCCAAATTTCAATTTTAGCAATGCAATTATTATAATTTTTATAAGTATATAAAACAAATGCACAAATATTTGGATTATTGAATTAATTTTTAAGTGTGCAACCAATGTTAATTGAATATTAAAACTCATTAATTAGAGGGTTCATTCTAGTTGGACTATGTAAGGTGCTTTGCCTAGTCTGCCCTTTGGAAGCAATATAGTCTACATCAGTGTTCCCAAAGTGGTCTATAGTGACCTTCAAGGAGTCCACACCAGTAAAAAAATAATTGGGGAGTCCATGAGGTGTAAATGGGGTCTATGATAGTGGCTATCATTAAATCAAATCATGATTTTAATTTTTTTTTTTAAATTTGATCTAGTGGAAATCAGATTTTACCAATTTAACATTTACTAAATACAGTTAATTTGTAGTTACTAGGTGACTGCATAAATTTTACTAAGACAAGGATCATTTCAGTTATTTTTTTTTTTTTCAGAATTAAGCTAAAGAAGTATAATAATGGACATCGAGAATTTTCACAATTTGTTAGAGACAGTCTGTCAGGAAGTTTTAACCAATGTTCAACATTTAAATGCCCTTATTCAGAATTCAAAACTATTTTTGAGATCACTTTTTTTATATGTAATACAACAGCAGACAATGATTTGATATAATCACTTTGAAAAAATAATATGTCATATTACAATAGGAACTAATCAGAGTAGGCCCTAACTAAGATTTTAAAATAAAGTTTAGAAATAAATGCCAGCAGTTTTGGCTTTAAAAAAGACATACTTGATATCTGTCCCAAGTTATTGAATATTGTGAGAAAGTTTTTAATTGCTACTGGTGAAAGGAAGTTTCACTGAGTTTGTATACCTCAAAAACAAAAAAAGAAAGGGGGAAAAAACTGGGTACCTACTAAGTACAGTCAGGGTTAAACCTGACTAGATTGACATTTAATGTTGAACATTTGTCATTGAAGCACCAGATTCATCCCTCTCATTGAAAGCATTTGTTTGTTGAGTTATTTTATGCAACAGTTATTTTATTCATATCTTGATTTTAATTTTAATTTATTAACATGCACTTCTTAAGTTTTAAACGCTATACTTCACTACAGTTAGAAATTTAATTCTTTTACAGTAGTAGCACTAACTGTCAAAAAGACATTTAAAATAATAAATTTGCAAACATTTAATATAAGGTAAGCATCCTGTTCGGTCTACCCAAAACTGAAAAACATGGCAAGGGGTCTATGAGATAAATAAGTTTGGGAACCTCTGGTCTACATCATCTGTCCCAAGGAGCTGAGTACTTCATTCTACAAATACATTTCCTTACAATTCCCTGACAAGAATAAGCTTTTTAATTGTTTGTTGGCAAAACTGAAAATTTTCATTTTATATCACTACTGTACATGCCAGTAAGGTACCATCAGATACAAATAATCACATTAAAAATATTTATAATTCACGTTAATTTTTTCATGTTATATTTTCTGAAGAGGGTTTGTATTCAAATTAAAAGTTTCCTTTTTAATCTAGTACTTTAATTTTCAAAATTAGACAAAGAAACACAGAAATACTCATAATATTCATACAAAAAATATCCTTCTTAAAGTAATAATTCTTCAATATTTCTCAATTAATATTTCATAATTATACATTCATATTCAATATTTACTTCTATTGAATTAAATAAATGCAAGTCAGGAGGAAATTTATACATCTCTTAAAAAAATTGTTTTAGTATGATGTTTTATACTTTTATGAATTATATTTGAATCAATTTTTAAGTATGCAACACATAATATTAATTGAACATTAAAAATCATTATTAACCTGAGGGTTCATTCTACATGGACTGTGCAGATGCTCTACCTAGTACATCCTTGGAAGAAATCGAGTCTACATCACTTGCCTCAAGAAGCCCAGTCCTTCACAAATATACTTCTTTACAATTGACCCTGGCAAGAAAAAGCTTTTTTATTGTTTTATTAGCAAAACTGAAAATCTTAATTTTATACCATTGCTGCACATGCCATAAAAGTGAAATAGAAGGGTATTCAAGGAAATGGTTTTTCTCAAGGGAACTATCCATATTCTTTCAAAAAATAGTATGTTTCATCAAACTAGTGACTCAATTTGTCTAGTGTTTTACAAAAAGCATTTGATGATAAGTCTGCAACAGTACAGAAAACACTGCAATGGATCTTCACATCTATTCCCAAAGAGGCAAAAGGGAGAAAGAAAAGAAAGAACTCTTTAAACCCATAGTTTAAGAAACAGGTTAAAAAAATACATGTCAGTTTTTAGCAACAAACTAACTTTTTGTATGTTTTAAAAACATTTCAGTTAAATACACTGGAATAAAAAAAACAATTAATACTTAACATTGAAAATGATTGACAAATAATGTACCCTTTACATACAGCAACAAAAAAAAATGATAAGCAGAACTGTTAATAAAATATACACAATATACAGCCTCTTCCCCCTCTTAAACATATAGTATTTTGAACATACATTGTTTACAATCAAACCTTCATTCAATGCAGTTTTTTAATTAATTACCAAACCTTATAGCAGGATTGGTTTTTTTCAAGTGATTTGAACTTTATACAAACAAGCAAAGTGACATTGATACTTTTATAACTGAAACCACAACACAAACTTTTCCTCCATTTGGTAAAAATGAACAGAATGTTTCTTATCCACATACATATAATATTACTTCTGATGCTGTCCTACAGAAAAAAAATTAGGTATTTCAAGAATTATCTTGTTTCCTCAAATAAAAATATTTCCAGGAGATAAAACATAAGTTCACAGTTTCCCAATGGTCTACACAATAATTTCAAAAAAACTTGAGTACTTTTGGGGTTACTTACAAGCTCGTTATTTAGGTTTTATACCTTTTTTTAAAAGAAAAATTAAAAACCTTGCTGGTTATTGATTAATTCATTTTAAATCAAAATGTACACTGAAGGCTATTTTGGTTTAAACCCCTTAAAACTTGATAACAATCAGCAAAGTAAAAGAAAAACAACGATTTTTATTTATTTCTTACAAAAGTTAGATTATATTACTTATTTACCAATGATATTTTTTAAAGATAAAATTTGACATTTCAAAATGTTGCATACTGTTTACATTATAGGTATCACATTTGATTCAATTTTAACAATATACAACTACGTACATATCCTTTTCTCTGAATAACTTTAGCCAAATATTTAATTCTTCCTTTCAGAGAGATATTCTAAGCTAAAAAAATATTACAAAGTACAAGAAGGGGGGGGGGGAGTTATTTTAGTTCCTTGGATTTATTACACTTTTTACTCTCCTTATTTACAAAAAATTTGACATTAAAATACTGGTTCAATATAGTTATGATTCATATTATTTCTTGAGTGTAAAAATCAAAGAGGCTCAAATAAATCTCAACACAACATTTAAATACTTGTCACATTTGAAATAATTGAACACTAGGCATTCTTTTCAAACTAATTTACATAAAAAACATTAGTTTTTAAGTCTATTACTCAATGCTATTAATTTTTCTTAAATGAATTATTTTTAATACAAAGAAACAGAAATTAAGTAGAATTTACTTAACAATTAACAAGTGGAAACAGCTTTAGATCTAGTGTTTCTTAACAAAAGTTATGCCTTTTATCACACAAATATGCTGTATTTATTTCCCGATTTAAAATGTAGAATGTAACTATGTGATAATTCCTTATTATATTAATACCTAACTTGAGCAATTTCATTTTTTTAGAAAAAAATGACCTGTGTAATTTATGATTCATCTGAATACATTTCATTTCCTTGATAAAAACAAATGTAATTTTAATAATGAATCAAACATTACTCATTAACTTGAATTTTTGAAACTTCACTACTAAACCATTTGATCAACTTTAAACATGGATATTTAAAACATTGCATCTCTTGGAAGGTAGGACAGAATTGCAAATGAGTATCATAACCAAACAATACTTTTTATAATGAAGATTACATATAAAGTGTAATTCACAAGTTTAATGTGTCTATAATAAATGTACCACAGCAGCATATTTACTACTTATTGTAGATAAATAGATATTTTAGTTATAACTTCTTAAGCACTAATTAAATAATGGTTATTTTCCAGCAAACTCCACTTTAATGCAGTAATTTGTAAATTTTTCATAAATATTTAAATTTTACAATGCATGAAATGAATTGCTTCTACCAGCATTGACAACCAAAAGGGTATGTGATGGAGTGGTGATTAAAATAGAAAGGTGTTATTTTTGAAATAGCAGTCTGAAGATCCAGTAACAAGCAACATATTATATCTAAACAATATAATTCTTTTTTCTTTTTTTTTGCAAACTTAATAAATAAAGAAGATTTTCAACGGTTAATTTTATACTTTTATGTTATTCAAACTGGAAATACATATAAAAAACACTCTGTAAAGAAAGGAGGACACTGAAACGTTGTGTAAATTTATAGTGATATTTTATTCCACTAAATTAATATATGTATTATTAATTCTTCTAATTGTAGTTTCCTGTGATACATATGAAAGGTTGATATCTATCACTTTCACTATTAAAAGAAATTTGATATATATTCATTTCATATATATTAAAAAAATAAGACACCTGTGAAAATGCAATGTAGTGTTTGACAACCTGCAATACAAGATAAGATGTGGGGGTAATTGTATTTATTTTCTTTTAATATATTTAAATGTTAGATATTGGCATTAAATCATCTGTTTTTTCCATGTAGAAAGTTTAGAAGAATACGCTTGAATGTATTTAAAGAAAAAAACAAGATTTAGCTAATAAAAATGTGGTTAGAGGAGTACGAGCAATTGCCCATCTATATAAAGTTGTTTGCAAAATGATTTCTAGCATTTTACAATACTCAGACAGTAATGGATCCAAAAGACAAAACAACCAAAAAATTGAGCCCTCTTGATGAAAGATAAGTTTTCCTGGAATTTAGAAAAAAGCAGACATTTCAAATGTCACAACACAAGCAGAACTAACAAGTCTCAAAACAAACTCTGCACAACAGCATAAAAAGATCCAAAACTTTCCATTCAAAAAGACAAAACATCCACAAACACACATAGCCAAGCAATGGATTAACCAAAGATCAAATGTCATGGACCATTTAATGGAATAGTCATATTCTTAGATGAGAAGAAATTTTAGATAATCCTGATGTTTATTAATACCATCAACATAATCCTAAGGATGGAAAATTTTACTCAATCAAATGGAGGAGGAAGTTAGATGGAGTGGTCAGTGGTTTACTATGGAGAAAGAACTAATCTAGCATTTGTAAATGGTAGACAGAACCATCAAGAGTACATACAAATATTAGGAGAATCTGAGCTTCTTCCTAATGAAGCACAATTAGATGAAGATGGAATATATTAACAAGATGGTGAATCTATTCACACAGCAAATGCTGTAAAAAAATTGATTCCATTTTAAAAATATTTGTGTTTTACAATGGTCAGCCAAAAGTCTAAATACAAATCACACAAATCTCGTAGAAATATCTGAGCAATGCTCTTTCGATGAATATGTGGTGCAGGGAAGCAGTAAGAATCCATCCTTGAGCTTAAGAATGCACTCAATCACATCTGTGGACAATTTCAGTCAAACTAAAACCAATAATTGATTTGATGCCTAATAGGGTACTTGAACCTACTAAAGCATATAAAAAGAAATTTTGCTTTTTTATCTAAATTATTTTTTCTCTTCTGCAAAAACTACACCCTACATTTTTTTGCAAACTTTTCAGTACAAAAGGTAAAGATAACTTTAAAAAAAATTAATTAAATGCTACAAAAATTCTCAATTCAACAGTTTACATGGTCATTAAATCAAACATATTCATAAAAAGAATTCTGAGTAAGAATCAAAAACTTTCAATTTTTTAATGCAAATTTCCAACCCTTTTTCACAGAGTATATTTTAAAGAATATCATCCTCTCCAAACGAATTATTAATGTATATTGTGTTTCGAGTTTTTCCTCAATGACGAGATATCACATTAAACACTTACGAAGTCAAAGTGATCGTTTTATATCAGAAATTTCATACATTAAAAAAAGTAAAGCTCAAACACACAAGGACTTTGTGTTTATAGAATCTACACTCAATATTTTCCTCTGTGTCATCAAGTTACTAAAATCAGACAATAATTCAAAAAATGAGGCATTTAATAGAGAAAAATTCACATTCCAAGTCATTTTTTTCAAAATATAAACTACCTTTTATTTCTATAAAAGTGAAAAACATGAAGTCTGTAGCTCAGTACAGAATATAATTGCAACCAAAAAACATGTGTTAGATATTGATATTATAGCTATGAGATCTATAAGAGAATTTATTGTTATGTTGGTAAATTGATTAAACCCATTAGCCCTTAATTTACTGTGTTTCTGACATAACTAAGATATAACTCATGCGTGTTTTAAATAAAAAAATGTAATAAAATAAACTTTTTGAAATTTTTAACGTTATTTCTTCCTTATTCCTATAATTTTGCGAGCTTTGTAGAGTTAAAATCTTTCTCAATTAAAAAAAATACACTTAATCATAAAATGTGATGCTATTGCTAATATATGCATATACAACTATGTATTATGCTGCAAGATGTAAATATATTAATGAAATATCTACAGAAAAAAAAATACTAATGAAGTTCATATTCAACAACAATAAAATAGGAAATGCTTACTTTTAGATATGTTTGTTCCAGTAAAAATTTCAATAGCAGCAGGGGGAAAAAAAAAGCAAAAAATGAAAAAGAAACGTTTTTTAAAAAATGAGGGCTAAAGTTTCAAATAACAGTAACAAACAATTCTCTGACAATAAATGACAAATGTAAGATTTAAAACTCACCAATGATTTCAAAAAAATATTTTTTTAACTAATAATTAAATAGTACTCAATAAGAATCATCACAAATAAATGGAAACATTAATATTGAATTAATAATTTATTTATACTTAAAAAAAACTATTTTATAAATGAATCCTTATAACTATCATTTTCAATACTAAAAAAATACAAAATTAAATAATATAAGAACAAAGCAATATATCTCTGATTTACACTTTGCATTGTTTTAAAGAAGAATGAAGAATGCACTCATTATATACTCATCATCAACCAAATATGATAATTGAGTTGATGTAAAAATTAGGGGGAAAAAACTAATAAAAATGCAAGAGGAAAACAACCTAATTTTTATTTCCAGTTTTAATTCAATCTCATAAAAGTTTTAAAATGTGTTGAGAAATAAATAATGCAAATACTTCATAATGATATACGGGGGGGGGATTCACATTCAGAAAAGAATCAAATATTTGTATCCATTTGAATTTTAAGATCGTATCAGAAAAGACAATAATAATGATCATAGAAGATGTCTAGCAAATAATATTCATAACAGGTAGTCTACATTGAACCATTGTTTTTAAAGTTTTATATTTGCTTATTCTTGTATCTCATTACAGTACTTACAGGACTGCTAGAAACCACACTTCTGAATTAAACTTAAAAATGAGCATAGAAGAATCATTCTTCAAGACATTTGAAAAGAGTTGACTAGTATTTGAGAAATACATCAAGTATGGAAAACAAGAATTATTACATAAAATTAAAAGCACTACTACAAATAAAAGGCACATAATAATTTTAAAAGTATAACATACTCAACCACAATTCAGCTCCTAACAATATTCAATATACACAAATCTATATTTGGGCCACAAAATAGGAGTCTTTCACTTCCTCACTACCCCACAAAAAGAAATGTCTTTCCATTTGTTCCTATCAGGATTGAATTGATTTGCTCCATCTAGAAAACCAAACAAAATAATTAGCTATAAAATAATGTGTGCCTATAAAAAAACAACATTGAAGAAATACATTTAGAAGAATTAAAAGTGAATAAAATATTAAATATATTTTACCCTTTATTAGAACACTTGTGACAAAAAATTTTTGATTCTCATAATATTTTAAGTTTCATATGTATATTTTAAGCCACATAGAAATAATACTTTCAAATTTAGGCATCTTTTTTAGAATAGAATAATTTAAATCCAAATGAGAATTGTAGATAAAAGGCAATATGTTTCCAATATTGGCTATCTAAGAACAGCAGTTTTAATTAAGAGTCATTTTTTTCTTTATGCTTTCGGCAGATTTCTCAAATATTTTGTAACAATGATGAAGGCATATATTGCCAATGAAGGAAAAATAAAAAAAAATTAAATAAAAATTTCATGGAAGGAAATGTTGCAGCAATACCTTTTTTGCCCAAATAATCATGTTATGCAGATGACAGTAGCAGAAATGTGCTTAAAGTGTATTGATATTTGTGTGAGAATTTAGTTCTTAAGCTTTATCAACAATTTTTAGCTCTAAAGCTTTGTAGGATGGATCAAGAAGCTTCTGAGCCACATTAATAATTAAATTAAATCATTTCACTAAATAATATAAATAACATGAACTAAAATAAAAATATATAAAACAGATAAAATTATGCTATATTGAAACAAACTATTATATCAACAATACTACTGTTAATAATAAAAACATAAAAAATTTGGTTTTTAAACAATAATTTTCTGCGATACTCCAATTTAAAATAATTGCAATTCTATTACAAAAAGCAAACAAATGAGTAACAATGAGCAAACAATGAGAAATAACTATAGTGATAATTTAAATATATATATCATATATGGATAGTATGATATGTATAAAATACCTATATTCTCTCCCAAGAACTAGATGAAGAACAAATTGTCAGAAACTAACATAAGCCATGATGCCTCATGACTAAAAATCACATCAATACTGAATTTTAAAGAATACAAAAGAAAATATTAGAAAATCCTTCAAGATGTATTTCATAATAAATAGTTTAAGCAAACAACTTCTTGATAAACAATATTAACTGTTCTTCCAGTGAAAGCAGAGATGGGATAAAGAAGCCCATGAAACCAAATATGGCTACATGGGGGAAAAAACAATAAAAAACAAGATTTTGATTTGCACAGATAATATAAATAAGGAGCACTATGTTCACAAGTT